>JAQMCX010000019.1:4651545-4709674 GCA_029814765.1 Acanthurus leucopareius | reverse complement strand
TTCTTATTACAATGGTTAATAAATTTAAATTTCAAATCCTTACTTCCCAAAAAAACTCTTCCCGGGTTTTCTTGTTTTTTTTACCTGGGGGCGATAATAAAAAAAAAAAAAAAAAAAAAAAAAAGATGTTCAAAAGCTGATATAAAGACACACTCCCTGCTTGTCATCTATTTATATTGAAATGAGTTTTTTCCTCCTCAGCTCAGCTTGTGTGTGGTGAATACAGAGAGTCCTAATGTATGTATTTTGCTCATTTTACTGTGTCTGGCGTTTCCGCGCCTCTCTACTGTGACTCTGTGTTTGCCTCCTGCTGTGGTAAACACAACATTGCTATGATAGCACATGCATTTCAGAAAGCTCAAAACACCGCCGAGGAGCCGAAACATTCATTCTCTCTCCCTCTCTCTCCCCCTCTCAATCTCTTTCTCTCCCCTCTGCCTCCTGTCCTCCCTCACTTCCAGCCAAGGTATTCAGCTCCCATGATTGCAAACACGCATAATGACAGCATCTCCCGGGGGCCAGCGGAGGTACCCCACTGATGCTGAGAGACTCTATCCTGTCGTCACATTGCAGGAAATTTGTCGGCAGCGCACATTGGAGCCTGGTGAGCTTTGGCAAGGCACCGCCAGAAGCTGGGCTGGCTGTTTTTTTGTTAATAAAAAATGAAGTGCAAATTGTGCCGGGCTCGTATGCACTGGAACAGCTCACTGCTTCCTCCCATTACGAGGCCAGGGCGAGCGCCATGGAAGCATAAGCGTGAATACATTATAAAGTAATGAGGAAACATCCAGGAGAGGGTCACGGGGGGCGTCAAGCGGCTCCAGAGGCCTCAGCAAGAGCTTTCAGTGTGCTCCGTGATGGATTAGTCATTCGCGTTTGAAGAGCGAGCGCGAGGTGCAGTTCAACAATGTTACACATAGCAACAGTTGCTAAGAGTTGCAGCGAGCGAGGCCTATTCAGCTCGCGAGCATGTACAGTCGCCGCCGAGCAGGAATATAGGTGAATAGAGATAGAGCTGTTTTGTGTATCAATGATGATGACATTTGCAACAATGCCACATAATATTCATGAACATGAACACTCTGCTTGGAGACATGTAGTAGAGGGATAATAATGTAAACCATTCATGACAGCAGGAGAGTAGTTGGGACTCAGAGCGCATTCATGTGGTGTCGGAATAATCGGAAAAACGAGTTCCCCACTTGGAAATTTCACGTAAAAGTCGGCCTCAGGTCGAAACTCTGATAGACGTTTGAAATTTTTGATACAATAAAATATGGCGGACGAAAGTGAATGGTTGGTGGTAAGAAACTTCTTATTAAATCAAAGCAACTTTTTGTTGTTGTTATGGGTTTATAACATAGTTCGCCATAACAGTCACATTGTTTCCCTTAAATGCACGAAATATAATTTCTGCCGCTTTATGTCTCTCTATCAAAACAATGAAAACAAGAGATGAAATTTGAAAGAAGCGTGGGATCATGGGATTTGTTTATGTCATTGTTTAAACAGCCAGCATTGCACATGAAAATCTATCTGACAGACTCAGACAGAAAGATTCACAAATACAGATAATGTATTTAAGTTTTATTCATGTCATGTTTGGTCACTTTTGAAGACTTCCTTCCTTCCTTCCTGATTGGCTTTATCCCGGAAGTTAGCGCCAGTCAACAAAATGAAACATACCATGACCTTGAAAAAAAATTTAGGGATTTCTCTGAGTTTTTAACACTGTTGGGAAACATTTGAGATAACACAACTGTTTTGTTGCTTTTTGTTTTGTTTTGTTTTTAGTGGCTAATTTTCATGTATTTATTTCCATGTACATACGATTTCGGAAGGATGAAAGTTCACTTGAGGAGTCAAAAAACGACCAAAATAAAGCTCATGAACTCCTCAAAGCAGGACAATGACAACTGGGAATATGGCACCCTATAGGAGAATGTGAATGTACTGATATTTGGTATTTGAATCATGCTTTATGTATGTAAAAAATGACATCTTAATTCCTGCCATGGCTGCAGCTGTAGTACATCGTCCTGAAGAACCCACACACCCTCTCCTCCCAAAAAAGAAAAGGAAATCCATACAGCCTGGTACTTGGCATTCCTGGGGTTTGATGCATAAAAAAGAAAATCATACAAATCCATCTGCTCAGCAGCAAACCAGCCCTCTAACAGGAATTGTGAGGCGGTATTTTAAACCCAACTCTCTTCAATATGGCGTGGAAAACGTTGAATTTGCAGTGACACATTTAACCGAGAAAGTCAGCCCTGAGTGCATTATATAGACTCTCCCTGTCAATCATGCATCACACAAACAGGTCACATTCTATACATTCCCGTAGGCTCGGGTGGGTGGCAGCCAGGAGAAGGAGGGGGGTTGAGGGTGGGGGGTTGGTTTGAGCCCAGTGCTTTACAGCCACTTTCAGTTTCTCCACGGCGCAAACGCCCTCCCATTGGCATTCAGTCTCTGATGAGCCCGCCGAGCCGCAATGGAGTCGCCTGATGGAACGCCATGGCAACGGACACCTGGCAAGAGTTCATCCCACCTCCTCTCTCTCCCTCCCTCTCTCTCTCTCTCTCTCTCTCTCTCTCTCTCTCTCCTCCATCATCCCCCTTTTCCCTCCCCCTCCTCCCCCCCAGATGCTGGAACATATTTGCCTCAGACTGACTGAAAGCCCCTGTGAACAAATAATGGGTGCACGCCAGTCTAAATAAAGTGCGGTTTATGAGTTGCGGTCAGAAACGTCTCCCTCTGCCCCTCTCTCTCTTGCTCTCTTTTTAATGTTCTGCACAAAAAGCAGTTGCCAACATTTTTTTTTCCTTTTTTTGGGGCCATATGGCTGGTTGGTGATTATACAAAGCCATTTTTTCCTTTCTCACAGCGAGGCACATAGTCAAATAAAAGAGAGCGGCTCCACACCAGTAGTCTGCAAACCCATTTCATAGAATGGAACAAGGCTCCCATGCCAAAACAAACCAATGTGTCCCTTTGCCATTTTTCAGCCTCAGCTTTTCAATAATACGTAAGAAGTCAGTGTTGAATAAATCCTCTGCAGCGTTCCTGCTTGGCTGTGTTATCAATTAATCAAATTAATCGAGACTGGGGAGTTTTGCAAAGCCTGCGCAATTCACTCAGAGGTTGCATAAATGTTCAAGTAGACCATTGTTTGATGGAAACCTCAGAGGTATTGTTAAAATTTACTTACTGTTGTTGTAATGTTGTCTCAGAGTTCTTTGCACATAAGTCAGGCTTAAGCTTCTGTTATTAGTAATATGTTAAATGAGCATTATTAAATTTTGGTATTCAAACTTTTCTGTCCAAATATGACCTGAGAAGACTAATAAGAGTCTCATGTAATCTACAGAATTAGAGTCAAAAATTGTTTAGTGAGGCTGGCAAAAAGCTAACTTCGCTTTATATAAGAATTCAAAAGCAGACAAGTAAACAATAATTGTACATTAATCCTGTAAATAAAATGTTAGAAGTTCTATAAATATGTGGTTTCAAGGGTTTGTGGTTTTATGTGCTATAGTTTTGCAAATGAATAATGGAGAAAACTAGCCATTTGTTAGGAATGAATGGTCCTGATGTCAAACAATCTGAAAAGTAGTGTGTTGAAGCAGTTTTACAAAATGTGGCAAAATTTATTAGCATGCTAATGCAAAAAGCAAGTGTGGGAGGGAAAAAACATGAGCAAACAAAGAGCAGGGGCTAGCATGACTAAGCTAACAACGCACTTTCACAAACAAAGAATTATATAGCTTTTCGCAAAACACATTTTCTTTTGTTTTTTTTTTACTTACAGCAGTCAAGTAGCACTTCTCATGTTCAAGTTCAGATTAATTCATATTTTACTTTTTTGAATAATTGACATCCCTGCCCTCAACACAAGCCAAAACCTGTGCTGACCGAGAGGATCTTGCCACTTACACAATAGCTGGAAAAATTTATGTTGGTTGAAATTTGTTAGCATTATACTGGCCAGGCAGATAAACTGTTGTTCTGTTAAGAACAACAGTTTCAACACGTGACTCACCAAAGCACAAACAGTTGTTTTACATTTCTGTTAGTGTACAGATCAAACAATGAAGATGCATCATGCAATTACGACATCTTCGGAGTTCTTGACAGGTCTATTGTTGTATTATGGTTCCTATTTTGGACAGTGCCAGGCTGCTGAATCTTCATGCCAAGCCAGAAAACAGAATCCAACTCCAGTTCTATATCTAACACAAACATCGATAGACAATGAAATCAATATATTCTCATCTCCCTCTCAGAAAGAGAGCAAGTTACTCCTTAAAATGTTGTTCTATTCCTTTAAAATGAAAATCTTTATGGTTTCAATTATGCTGTGCTGTCAAATTAATTTAAAAAAAAGTGTCTACCCTGTCTTAGTTAGATATGACATGAGTAATGTGACTGATGCATTAAATAAAATTCATCACTGTCAGCTAAAAAGATTAATCCCTGTGTTAGATCATAAAAAATGGACAGAGGAAGTTCACTTAATCCCCTGGCGATTTAGCTTGTTCATAAATACGCAAGCTATCAAGAGTTGGTTTAGCACCCTGCGATTAGTGTCTGGGTCAGTGCAATGCTTTGGTAAAGCCTTTAGTCTCAATTTCTTAGGGTCTTGCAGCATTTACAGGCGTCATTTGGCACCCTAAAACCAATGTGTGAAAGCCAACTTATGATAGTAGAAAAACCAAGGCGGCTACTGCCGTAAAATTGAAGAAAAAAAAAAGTTTTGAGGTTTTAGCAAGGAGAACAGCATGAGGAATCGTATTTATAAATGTAACACGTCAACCAGAAATTATATCCTCCATTTCAACAACTCCCTGCTAGAGACCAACACAGAGCTTTCTTTCCATCTTTCTAATGTTTCTTCAGTGAAGCATGTGGCCATCACTAATTTATTTATGCTAAACTGCCAGAGCCAAGGAGGTATGAAGTTGCAGTCGAAACAGTGAAAACAGGAGAAAAACGTTGAATGGTGGCTCATAAAATTGTGAGACAGAGTAATAATTTTTAAATAGTGTAATAGAGCAATGTTTAATTCTAGTAGGTGATCATGCTGCTCCCACCATAATCACAGTTATTCATGCACGCGAGGTGGAAAGTACCTATTTGTAAGTCTATTACGACAGTACTGTACTAACAATCACTGCGTGAGCCTAACAACACTCTGCAAGTTTGATATTTTCCTCTAATCCCAGTTACAACAAACTGTTGTAACTTGCAGGGAAAGTGAGCAGAAAAACCTGTGGGTGATGCATTGCAATTTTTTACTTGAAACTGTGGAAAAGATATGATAAACTTGAAAGTAACAGAACAGTTAAACCCTGTTTAGCAAGTGTAGTGAAAGCTCTGCGGACAGTTGAGTATTTACTTCCTTGTGCATCAAACATTAGAGATATTTCTGCAAAAATCCATTAAAAACACCACAGTTTTGGAATTTATGATTTTTATTTGACATTTTTTTTCCAAGAATATACACAGTTTTAACCTCTTATATTTCATGTACAACTACATGTCATTTAAAGGAGAGGTAGCCAGGATTTCATCCCCCAGACCTGAAAGGAGCCAGAAGTGTTAATGAGCATAAAAAAGCTCTTAAAGTATAATCATCACCACAGACCCTCGCTCTGAGGTAATGCCTATCACATGGCCTCTGTTGGCACCTTCACTCCTAACCACAGCCCACTCCCCTCGAGGCCATGAATCATGAAACCAACAACCGGCTCGCACTACAGTGTTATAGAAGCTTTCATAGACTTGCATTATGGTGAAAAAAAAGGAAGATGCAGCCATGATATTCTTCACTACAATAAATTTTCAGAGTGCATGAGAATTCAGCTCAACGTCAAAGTCATTCATTGGAAGAACACGTCTGTGTCTGTTCATGAGTCCGTCTTTGTGGGAACAATTATTAGGTAGTTGGTCTTTTGTATAAATTGAACAATCACGTATTTGTTCATTCACTGGGAAACCGAGCGCAGCTCAGTGAAAAATAAATGACCCACGCTGCTGAATGGACAGGCTGGGATAGATGTGAATGACAGGTGTGAAGTGGCCAAAACTGCTCCACACACAAGCAAAAACAATAGTCTTTGTGTTTGCTGGAGGAAGACAAACAGGTGACAAAGAGTTTGTGTGTGGCACGCTACATCAATGTCACTGTGAAGGGTCTGAAAAAAGTGGCGGGTGTTTGTTTTTCTTCAGATTGACTACTTCTTTCTGAAAATTCTTCGTAAGAGGGACAGAAAATGAGAGAGGAAACTCTTCGGTTTTACATCAGGCAATCGACCACCAAAAAGAGCAAAAAAGAAGGACTTCTATCCTGCTATTGAAATAGTGTATCTTGGTTTTTCATTTTTTGGAGGAAATGTTTCATTCAACTCCGTTTCATTGTGGCCGACATGCTAAGCATATGTAGTGTGAAAGGAGGTTTTTAGGAGAGAGGATGGCAAAAAAACTACTGAGGGATCATTGGTTTTAAACCCCTTTAAGTTACAGTCATTACCAGCAGTTGGCTGTAACTGAGCTGAAAAACCTTGGAATTTAATAATGTTGTAGATAGTTTTTTTTTAGTTTTTTTTTTTACAAAAAATGCATGGTGAGGAAAAGGCCCATTCGAGGTGAGGCAGCTCACACAGTTATGGTTTGTTTATCCTCTCAAATTAATGTTGCAAATATTTGTCTGGCTCCATATTTAAAGCTAAATCATTAGTTTGACGTGCACAAATTTTCAGTATGATTTGGTGAAAGCTGACATTGGATGGAATACTCATCATCTCATGTTTATTATATATAAATCTCTTTTTATGATTGAAGTTGTGGCTAACAAATGATAATTATTCAGTCCTATATTGACATGAGTCCCTTAAGTAACCTTTGCCTATATAGAAACTGAAGACATCTAACATGGGCTCTTCCTCCACTGGAAAACATCTAACATTTATCTAGCATCTGGTAAATTATAATAGTAAACAGTAGAACAGTAATTTTAATACATGCTCACATATATAATATGGTACACTAAATAGAACAGTGTCTGTGCTCTTAATTTGAGCAGAAGGCTAACAGCAGATTGTTGTGTATGCTAATGTTACTTGTGTGTGTAGATGTCTGATCTTTTAACCAGCGTTGCAAATTAATAATTTGAGACTAATCAGACATTTTTTACTACCCAAAAGAGCTAACTTTATGTATTTATGGTTAATATTGACACTGGTTCTAACTCACTGAAGTTTCGTTGTCATATTAAATAGCTGGAGGCAACAAATGTCTACCAACATTTAGCATGGTGAAAAAAAACATCGAAAGAAGGGAAGATTAGCGCCACAAACAAATTTACTTTTACTCAACAGTTTTTGCTAACAGTAATTTTACTGGTTTCAAGCAATTTGCTTCATTTATTACAGTGAGAATGTGAATATGCAAGCTATTATAAATTTGTGGAAATGTTTTTCCAATCCTCAGCCTATATACACAACCTATATTGTAAACAGGAAACCTGGCCAACCAAACACTCAGACCCCTCTAAAGAAATAAATATATGAAAGAGGAAATAAAGTTTCATCCCACATTGATACTAAACTTCATTTTACGTGTGTGATGTATCAACACTTACAGTGCATAACTCATTTTTGTCTCTACAACAGGTACAGGAGCGCTAATTCACTCTACCTCTGGGATTTATTAGCTTTCAGTGCAAAATTAAACAAGTCTGCTTTTACATAACCACCTCAAAATGGCCATCGTAAATTATCACATGTTAACAGACGCTCCTGGTGTGTAACAGTGTTGTACCTCCTCTGTAAGAGGACTCATGTACAGCAAGCATGGCGGGGACAAACATCGCTCTGTCCTCTTGATTACAACAAATAAATACTACTGGAAGAAGGATACATCTTCCTTGAGAGGATGGAACTTAGCACTAGGATGTATTTATGAATCGTAGCAAAGAAAAATGAAATGTCAATCTCTCTGTGAGCAGCAGGGTGGCAATGGTTAGTGACTGAACATTTTCTGACTCACTCATTCAAACTTTGTTTTACAGCGCTGACACGCACTCATGACAAGCGGCTGAAATGCTGCCTAATAAATATCGCCTCCGTTTTTATGCCTGCTTTGAGGTAGCCCTAATTAACTAGGCACTACACACGCTCCCCTGTGACATATGTCGCAGCCTGAGCCAAAAATAACACCGCCCTGAGGGAGGACGGAGGACCAAGGAGGAGAAGGCGAGTGCTTTGTTAAGTGTCTACGTTGCGTGCATAGGTATCTGTGTGTGTGTGTGTGTGTGTGTTGTTAAAAAAAAGTTCCAAGGGCCACAGTTTCTCAGATTTTCGATTCAAGTGTGGCTTTACATTTGCATTAAGAGTGCAGGCCTGGATCTCTGGTGGAAGCTCCCAGAGGAGTGCTTCAGAGGCTGAGGCCTCGGGCAATGAGAAGAGCCTGCTTCCATATGAATCAGACTGGGGCACAGCCACCTGTGAGAAGGCCGAGGAGGAGGGAGGGAGGAAGGAAAAAGAGAGATGGTAAGAAGATGGTGATAAAAAAAATAAAGACAATAGAGGGTTAAAAACATTATTTCATCCATAAGTATGGATAGCCATCAATGTGGTTTGCAGATGTGGAGGTGAAGCTGTGTGATCACAGAGGGCTGAGAAGATCCTATGGACTCATGTGACTGTGCAGTGAAGTGAGGAAACAAGCAATAAGTTATTACAGGGGGGGGGGGGGGGGGTTACATAAAGAGGAGTGTGTGTGTGCAAAATGTCCACACACCTGCAATAACCTGTCTGCTAAATGATTGTTTGCTCAGCATCGTCTCCTGAACCTTCTCACTCAGGTCAACACACTCAGTCACCTCTCTCCTTGGCTTTTTTTTCTTAAAGATGTTGACCAGCTGGACTTACTCCCAATTTTAAACTATCTGCATCCATGTATAGTTCCAAACAAATAACAGAAAATACAGAAAAGTTGTAAACATCAAGCCTAGCATATTAAGTGGCCAATAATATGCATGATGTTCCAGGAAAGCAAATATGATAAGTACATGTAGTACAGTTGGGTGTGCATACATGTACCCCCACGATGTATGTACATGTACATGTATCACAGAAAAAATAGCATTTTGAGGCTGCAAAGTTTTGCTAAACAAGGACATGCATAAGATTTGCATCATGTGCCTTTTTTCTTTACCAAATTTGGCTTGCTAGCTAGCTGGCTAACATTTAGGTAGCAGGGTTTGACTTCCTAGTAAGACAATTATTTCACTGAATAAATATTATGCTACTGACATCTGTAGTTACTATTAGCAAACAAAATTTGTTAATGCAAGAGTAGAAATAATGTCATGTCAATGCTGCATTAGGGAAAAAGTTGTCTGTTTACCCATAAAGTTCATATAAGCAACATTAGCTTTATTAATACAGCAAATATAGCAAGGTTAACAGAAACTATAGTCCAATGTTCACTCTCCTTTTGACTCTGTTTTGGGCCCCACCAACTTCTGAGGAAAATATGTGACTCTAGCTTCTAAATGCTCCAGTACGTTCTTTAGCCAGTCACTAACTCCGTCAGTCTGCTGATTAGTGATGAGCACGTAGCATACAATGGGTTTAGCATTTATCAGATCATTTTTATGGGTAACAGCTGCCTTCTACACCTGGAATCATGGTTGATAGAAGTATTGGGACTGAAGTCAAAACAGTGAAATTGCAGGCTGGAAAATGAAAATAGTGAGTCAAAAGATGTTTAAATGTTGTGTAGAGCTGAGGAGAACTGAAAAGGGGTGTAAAAAATTCTGTTTGTTTGCCCCATGAGCAACACCCGTCTTGGCACTTCCTCCGTTAATAATATATGAAAGACACATTAGTGCAGCTCCAACATAAGCTGTCTGAGAGCTTCAACTAGCATGTTTTTCAGAGTTTAATGAAATTTTCTTTTATATAACCACTGTTTTCAGTCCATTTGACATTAATGACAGAAAATGTTATTGGAAAATGGTTGAAATATAGACTTCTTAAATTCAAATGTACCGAATTCTTCAAGCTAATTGTAACTGTGGACTGTTAGATTAATATAGCAGTGTGCTACTGAATCCAAACCACAAATCTACCACTAACCCAAAAGCCAGGAGCTGAAGAGCTGATCCTTTTAATCCAAGAGTGATAATTGGTTGCGTCAAGTCTGGATACAAAAGTGTGGTTTCAAGAAACAGCTGGTTCTTATACATCACTTTAAAAAAAACATTTGCACCTATATGTGCCCCTAAATGTTCAGTTAGAGCCAGAACATCAGATCCAAAACACAAACTGCTTTTCTGTAGCCAAGAGCTAATTGATATTTTTCCACAAACAGCATCCAGTAAAGTTCTCTAATGGCCTTAAATCTTAATCATTGCAGTTGCTCTAGACTAGACATGACATCATGGCAACAGGTAGCCCAGTTTGTTCCACGGGTCTTTAATCATCAAGATTGCCATCATAATGGCTGAGTGGACCACTGGTTCACAAAAGAAGGCCTCTCTGTGTGGAGGAGTCAGATAAGGTATGTCTCTGCTTCAAACAGTCTGGAAACAGGGGAAAGAGAACAGTGTTTCCTTTATTATGATGATCTCGGATAAGACGATACTCCAAAACTGTTCCATTTAAGAATACCTGAAGGTTAGCAATAATCAGCCAAAATGAAAATCAACATAACATTATGTCGTAAAGGAATGAAGATGCTGTCTAAATACGGTGCAGTGGACTAAACAACCACAGATGGCTCTCGGGTTTTGGACTCTCAAGACAATCACCAGTTATAGATTCAAACCATCACCAATGACCAGACCCCTGCCAAAACACAATCAACTCCCTGTCAACACATTCATTGCGCTTCTTCCTCTTTTCTCTTTCCTCTTCCCTTCTCTTCTTCTTAGCCCTGCATGTTGGATGCCTCGGTGTCAGCCACACTAGTTATTCCCCTAATCCTAAACAGATTGGCTTCCGCCACAGAAGAAAACCCTCAGTCTGGCCGTCTCCTCTGCGCTCGCTCCGCAGAAACCCCATTAATCGGCAGCACATGGCGATAGGTTATGGAATGGATTATAGGCCTTGCAACGTATGTGGTCCGCTGGCTGCTCCGATGGTTACATGGTGGTGTTCAGGGACACACGCCCTAACGAGGAGAAAGAATTGATCGGCGCTGTTCTCACTTTTACAGCCTCCACGACCAAAGAGGGAGGGGGACAGTTGTCAGTCATTCCTAATAGTTGCTCCCCTCAACAGCGGAGTCAATGGCTTTCTCCCTGATGTGAACACTGCATAGAAACTCATGCGGCGGGCTGAACGTGTAATTATCAAACTTGGAGCTGCTTATTAAGATGAGAAAGAGGACAAGGCGATTGTGTTTCTTTTATTTTTTTGTTTCTCGGCACAATGGAGTAAGTGGAGGTCTGTGAAATCACGGTGAGGAAGAAGGATCTGAGAGGAGGAGGACAAGAGCGGGAGAGGGAGGGGGCAGAGGGAGAGAGAGAGACATGGGGAGAACGAGATAAAGGAGAAAGAGACAATCAAACACACACATACATGAACACACACACACACGGACACACATACATACACGCACACACACAATAGTCACAGAACATAATAGTGAGGTAACCACAGCTCTCTCTTTTTTCTACTGCTGTGCCAGTAGGTGGTATGTGTGAACAAGTGTGTGTAAGTGTGTGTGTGTGTGTATTTGTGTGAATGTGTACCTCTTAGGGGGTGGGTGAGGTCTCAGAAACACAGCTGCAAGGCCTGCTCTGCCTCTGTCATTTGTACAGCACTAGTCTGCCAAGGGTGAAAAGTGACCAAAATTATCCAAGAATCCAGGGTGAACGGTGTGTGTGTGTGTGTGTGTGTGTGTGTGTGTGTGGTAGGGGGTGTCCTAATTCAGGAGGAAAGAGTGAAAATTACACCTCTGCAGACATGTCCAGAGAGTGGATCATACACCGGGTGGTTGCAAAACCCTCAGAAAAAAAATAGGAGAACATTGTGCAGGTGCACACGAGCTACGGATCAGAGATATTTTCCGCCTTTCTTTTTTTCTTTTTTTTACAAGTAATTTACATTTCATGTTTCATATTGGGCAGTGAGTAATACATTACTTAGTAACGTGTTATATTTAAGTGATTATTGAGATTCAGCCATCCATTTCAGTCACTATTAATAAATCTAATTAATTTTTAAATGAAAGGAGGTCAGTTTGTTTGCTCTCTGACCAGACCTAGATGGATGGTTCACTTTAAAGGTGCCCTGTTTAGTTTTTGACCACTAGTAGTGCTATGGAGTCGTCGGTTTGTTGATTACGTGTACCAAGTCAGCACGTGGGTAGTTTGATAAACACATTACTGGTAACTTTCTTACACCAATCCACTGTAGTAACCAGAAATTTGTGATTGATTAGATTCACAAGTAACTTGTCCCACGCTGCTTAAGTACATTCATTTATGAATTACATTTGATTGAAATAATTCCGCAGACTTGTTACCAGACATTCACTTGCTGAATGTTCAAGTACACGTGACTTGCCATTATGTCTGAGTGTGTGCACGTGAGTGTGTGCGCGTGTGTGTGAGTAGGCCTATGTCTGTGCATGTAAGGCTGTAAACAATGGGGCTGGTTCATAGACGCCACTGCAAGCGGCCCAAGGCCACAAGGACGTCGACTTGACAACAGCTCATACAGATGACTCCTTGGCTTCTCTCCCATGATCTTCCCCCAGACAGCCAGTCAGAGCTGCTCTGTGTTCTCTGGCCTTTGACTAAGGCTAATGAATAGACACAGTAGCAAAACTTGAGGATGGTCATAAATATATCATCATACTCATAGTTTGAAAATGACAGCTGACTGTACAAGTGAAAAAAACTGATATGACAAACTCGTCCTTGCAGATGATAGTGATGCACTCCTCTGGCCCAATCAAAGAAAGACAAACAGATCATTATCTGACCAATGAACATTCTTTATCTCCTTTAATCTTGAGTAATCAATCATGTTTCAGGCTGCTTTACTATTTGATGTCATGGGATGTTATAACTATCCAGGATTAGCTGGGTTTTATTTAATTAGAGCTGGGGGCCAACCTCTTCATACTGCCACTGTGTACAACATGCACTATTCCTGCTCACATTACCAGGTATACAGGCTTTTTTTATGCTTATCGTTCTGAGCTGTGGATGTTCACATAATGAAGAGAAGAGGTGTTTCACTGAACAGGTCAACTCAAAGTTACATCATTTTAAACTCTTTACCTTCTCTTCACAGAGTTAAAAGCATTCAAAAAGTGTGCACTTTATTACATGAGAGGATTTTTTTTTTTTTAGAAAAATTACCTGAAACTCATGCATGTACATGGCTGTGTTTGTGTGTAGCAGAAACACTGATTCTGCAGCTTTATGAAAGAATCTGCAACATCAAAATCCCCCAAATTTTAGCCATTTTGGCAGGTCAGCATAAATGGTAATCTTTGAATTTAACTGCTACGAATGCTTTTTTGAAATTAGCTGAAATGTTTAGCTAAAAACAAATAAGCTGATGTTGATTAATTGACTCGTTTCAGATCAAAAGACCAGGTTATCCCCTCCAACTTTTTTTTTTTCAGCAGGTGGGTGGGTTCCATTAACTTTTTCTAATAATGAACTATAATCTTACTCTAAAATTACTTCAGCGCAATTTGTAGTTTTAGGAAAATCTTATTATCTTCAGCAAAGACGGTGGAAAGGGTCCAGTGTAACTCTGAACTGCCCCGTGTTTCCCCTTTGCGTGTGTTGAGATCTGAGAACTTCCCACACAATCCCAGACTGCCTTGCTCTTGATCAAAGGTACCGTGTGTTATTTAGAGAGCCTGAAACTATGATAAAGGGGCTCCTGTTACAATTAGAGGGAAGCTGTACATTTTTCACCATTACCCCTCCCTCATCCTCGTCTTGTAGACGCGCTGGTCGGACGATTGTGGACGTGAGAGCATCGGCTTTGACCCCTGTTTGACAGTAATGATCGCGCCTTGACCCCAGGCTTTTTTGTCTAAATAATGATGACCTTGCATACATTTTGTTGAGGCATGACTAAGCAAGATCTAGGACAGATGCTTAGGTAATAATATGATATACAACACACCATTTGTATGACCAGGGACAGTTAGGGAGATGACAGGGTTTTGCTAACCGTAACTCATGTTGATCATGTACAGTGTGTTTACCGATCTCACTTTACCTTTGTGGACTGAAGGACTCTTTAAAACCTGCAGCTGCAGTCCAAAATCTCACATCCCGGTACACATGCATGGGAACTTGTCCTTTTTCCCCTGCAGTCTCCCCTCCTCGCAATCCCCCCATCCACTTCCTGCTATCTCCAGGGCCAATCTAAAGCTGCGCTATTACGATTCCTGTACTCGGTGTGTTGGCGGCCGATTTAGAACATCAACACCATCAATCAACCCGTGGATGGGGCCAACCAGCTGGCTGAACCGTCCTGTCCGACTGCCGGACAATTTGTCATCCGACGAGGCCAAGTTGCGTTCATGTAACCACACCCAAACCTTTCTCCGCTCCCTCTCCACTGTTGCTAAAAACCTCTCTTGATGACTTTTTGACTCGCCCTTTCAACTGTTTCCTTGAAGCCTCGGCAGCTCAGCTCACAACAGCCTCTTTACCAAAAGCTTTGCAATTGTTTTCTTTCTGTCCCTCCATATGAGGGTAATTATAAACACTTACAGACATCCATGGGACAAGGCTAACTCTGCTTTCTCTTGACTGATGGTTTTGTTTCTGCAGCAGTCTGTTTCATTTATTACGGTTACTGGAAAAATAAGCTGTGCGTAGGCCATTACAAATGTTTCCCCTTTTGCTTTATGTGGTTCGCTGAGGTGGGTCATTATCCACCAAAATATATGGCCAGCAAATAAACAAACAAATAAACATGCAATGGAGAAACCATGAGTCATAGTTCTGTAAAAGCTTGGATATGCCTACCCTGTTCACGTACACTCCACAAATATTTGATTTTTATGCTCGCTTCCTGTGTTCTATAGTGATAATAATGGAGTAGAGCAGACTTTATAAGTCCATAAAAATCATAGACATAGTTCACAGTTGGTGTAAAGTGAGACTTTTCCCAAACCAATAAAAGAAGCATGATTTATCTAACTAATTAATGTCATCGATTAATATGCAAAACTGGCAATGTCGGACTAAATTAATTTCATTATTTGGTAAATTCTGAATTGATGTAGCTCCACATGACAAATGCCTTTTATGAATTTCCTTTAACAATGATGTCATAGATTCCTCCCTGCCCAATAGCTCACAACTCACAGACTTGCACACACACACTCACACACACACACACACACACACACACACACACACACACACACACACACACACTTCCCCTCTTAATTGCTCAGTGTTCACTGCTTTGCCTTATTTCTTGGTCGCTCTTACTCTCCAAGCCAGCTGAGAGGCCCCTGGGGGCACTTGGGAGGCCTCAGAGTTGTCCAAACACCCCAAATGAAGGTCTGGGGAAGTTCCTTGCTCTTTTGTCTATGCCCTGTCTGCCAGGGAAACAAGTGTAGCATAGTGCACAGACTTGGGAGTGTGTCTGCTGGGGTCATGATATGGCTGCTCAGCGGTCCCTTGTAGTCACGCTACCATTTCTCCCCTTCGCTCCCCACTGCCGTGGTTGGACCAGACAGCCGGCCACAGCTGCAAAACTGGCTGCCCTTCGCCAGTTCAATCAGCCAAGGTCACCAACAATCAACCAGTGATGATGCACATCTGTGTGTCTGTGTGTGCAGGCTGGAAGGTATCGAGCAGCAATACTCCTTGGAATTGTTTAAATTAATGATGGTAATGTATCTCCTACTACATGTACAGTTTTACACACAAACAAGCAACTGTGTACACAAAACATAGATGTTGTTGCTGTCTGCAGAAGGAGAGAGAGCTGTGTTAAATTTAGATAATCAACTACTCAAGTGTGTGCAAGGGATTAACAAGAGTCTGCAGCAAATCACAGCTGACGCTTCCAAATTTCGGAGTGAAAATGATTTCTGCTAAACAGAACCATACACCCAAACTGGGCGGCTTTTAACGTGGTCGCACGCAACTTTTATTCGCCTGTAAATAATTTTCCAACATCCCATTCAAGAATTGGAGCGTTTGATTTCGGTTTTATGAGAGCATGTTTTACAAATCCAGCACGAGCCAAAAGAAACTGTACCTGGCAGTTGCACTGAAAAAGGTTTTCCTCACCTTCTCTCTGTATTAATGAGCCCAGAAACAGCTCGGATTCAAACCAGAATATATTACTTACTGTGTGAGGCCTTTACTAACCACATTGCATGACAAACATCAGTGCAAACGCTGATGAGAAGATGCAGAACTGGATTCCATCACATTAAACCATGAATATAAAACATGATAGATTTAAAGTCCAGTAGAAAAATTCACAGCAACATTCTAAAAACATCTCTGCTATTGTGAGCAATGTTATTCTTTTGCGTTTAATCACAAACTTCCAGTTGCAACTTGTGTGGCGAGCTTATGATACCTGGAAGAAGAAGAATGTTTTTAGGTGCATGGGGGGAGCGATTAGGGTGAAATTATAACAAGCATAAATTGGACCCTTGGCATTGACCTTTCTTTGAAAAGTCTTAATGACAAATCACCACTTTCCCCTTCACCTCCTAGTGTTTCAGCTGGGCTTTATCCAGGGTACTCTGCTTCCATCCTGAGCTGCACATCATTGGCTGAGCCGCTTAAGCTTCGCCCATGGCCATATTCTCAGGCAAACATTTTTGGTTTTATGCCTGCTTGGACTTCTGTGCTAAACTGACTTGTACCGTAACCACTGGCTGTTAGCAGCAAAGGAAAATAAATGAAAAATCATACACATCTATAACAAGTTCTTCCCTCTCTAAATTTGAGATGTGTGAATATGAGCCAAATTTAAAAAATCATTATGAATGTTTCTATATATTTTGTATATTTAAGTCTTTCCTCTCTGCTCAGTCGAAGATGTTTGTTTTCTCCTTTTTCCCCAGAAACCCGTAGGACTGACAATGAACAGACACACACTGTGCATCTTTGTTTAAAAATTCATTGAAGAAGAAGAAACAATTAAGGAATAGTAATGACTTAACCAAAGGGGGGAGTTCAATGCCTACTCTTGCATACCACCCTCTCTGTTTATCATTAACTTTCCCCATGCAAATAGAGACATGAGAAAATGCCTAATTAAAAATTTAGACTTTATGTTGTCCAATTTTGTGGACAACGTAAGATTGTTGTTGAGCAAATTCAAAAAAACAGAGGATGGTTTCCTGTTTTTTTTTTTTAATAAAGTGATAATAATTACATCTTTTTACCTGACTGGGCTGAACACACTCACAACCCTTGACCTTAGTGCAGAATAGAGAATTGTGTCCAATTCACAACATGAAACCACAGTCAGGCCTCCAGTCCTGACTGATGGCTGAAGGATGCCAAAGTTAAATCCAAGCCCAGGTAACCACCAGCGGTCCCTGTCTGCAGCCTCGTCTTGAGCGTCTAACTACTTAATAAGTAGCTGTCCCAGGTTTCCTGGACACAGTCCAGACCCACAGAGGCCCCCTTCGAACGGACGCCCAAAAGCATCAGGAGGGTTTCATTTATCAATTAGACCAATCACAGACTTTTCCGGGGCTAGGGACGGCCACATGTTGGGGATTAGGCCCGTGGAATTCAGTACAACCAAACTGTGGAGAGTTGGCCGGTTAGAGATTATAGCAAATCAACAATGAAAAGAGATGAATTACACTCCAGTTGCAGCTGGATTGATGTGCTGTGGGTATCACGTATCAATTTAAATTCAAGAAACTGTGTAATCTTTGTTAAACAGTGGCCACTGCGGCTACAAATGACAACATAAGATAATTCTAAATGATAGCTGGATGCTAAACTACTATCTGGCATTCGATTAAAATGCTAAGCTATCAGAACAGTTGCATTGAGGAGAACAGAAGAGTTACAGGGTTAGAAAACTGGTGTTATGGAGCAAAAACATTAGCCACTGTAGCCTTTTGCTGACACCAGACGAAGTAAGAACACAGTAGCAAAACCCTTAAGTGTATTTAACTGAGTAATGCAGCATTCTATTGCTAATGAAGACAGATTTTAATTTTTAACAGGAGGAATTAGTTATTTCCTACTCAAAATGTACAAAGTCTGTTTCTTGTAGGCTAATATGACATATCTGGCAGCATGCATGCATTTCATACCAATTTGCAAAAATGTGCAGACAGACACACATTGCGCATGGCGACTCTAATATCTAAGTGGTGTGACATCACTGCATTACAAATAACGTTCATCTGAAAGCTCGGAGTAGATAATTACTGTAACCCAGCCAGAGCACGAGCTGCGAGCTGTGCAACTGATTTAGAAGCTGGCGGAGAGAGCCGAGCCGTCACCGTCACCTCTGGCATGTTGTGTCACTCCTGCTCATTTCCATTTCTACAAGCAGATGACAGATGAGGCTCTGACAGGTGTCAAGGAAGAGCAGAGCAGGTCTTGTCACTCATCCACCAAACCCCCCACTGTGTGGACATGCATGCTTTAATATAGCATGTCTAGAGAGAGAGAGAGAGAAAGAGAGAGAGAGGTGTGTCTGTTTCTGTGTGTGATGGATGGAGAAATAGGAAATGACCAGGGAGAGGAAAAGGGAACAAAATGGGAGAAAGGAGATACATTGGTGATGATAGATATCGATGCAACACACAATATGTAATGATCCTCTTAAAATATCAGGCAGACAAATAACTAAGGGAGTGTATAAAGTCCGGATGAGGAAAGATTTATTCGGCACATTTGAGGGGACCATAAAAGATTTTTCAAAGCAAAAAAAGATAGAAATCCAGAAAACCAGCACTTCTTTATGGGCATGTGACATGTCATCACTCACAAAGCCCTTTTGTGGCCCTGATCTTGGGACACATCCCAGCACAAAAGATGCTCTTCAGGGCTAAATTAGCAAGGGCTCAATAAGCATGAAGAAGAGAGAGCATGTATCATTTTGACCTTCTTGGCCCAAATGAAGAAAATTATCACCATTTGCCATGAAAGTGTTTTATTTTTCTAAGAAAGCCGTTTTTCAAGTGGAATCACAGAACTCAGTGATTTGAATATACACTGCATGTGTGTAACATTTTATGTCTGCCTGCTCCACTGATGATTTTATCTGTAATTCATTTGCAGCAGTCAACGAAAATATGTGTCAATTCGCCATGCAGGATTGCCAAAGAAATTAATGATTTTACACAGAGTACAGCTTAAGCTAATGACTTAGGGTCAGCATGAGGATAGACTTTACAGATAATGGGTACTTCCGATAAGAGTGCTTTTCACAGAGGGGGTTATCACCTATGGTAAGAGTGTGTAAGTGCTTTTAAATGTACAGTATAGGTCCATGGCATTGGACCATGGACACAGAGGTAGTACACTATTAGCACACATCACTGGAAATAAATTAGCATGTAATTTTACAATTTTATTAAATGATATTTTGGAGGTCTAAAAGTACAGCTGCTGCAATTGTGAGTGTAAGTGTTCGAAGCAGCATGATTGTCATGCATTTATGCAAAGAAATTAAAAATGTAAAGGTTTGCGAAGCCTGAGTGTTGAATTTTTACCACCTCATTGTTGGTGAAGATATTTAACAGCACTGACAAAGAACTATATGAGTATTGGCAGTAATATGTCGTCTTCTCCAAGCCTTTCGACTGTCTAGCTCCACCAATAGAGTTGTCATTGTTCCTCAACTCTAATTCAACTTGGGGCTCGGGCAAAGTGGAGGTAGACCCCCCATATTTCATTTCTCCCTTGCTGATAGCATTTATCAGCAGTGTCCTGATAAAAACAAAATATGCAACTTAAGCCTGAGCAGGGCTAAGCCGCCGAGGTGGACAGGATTACCTGGAGGCTAGCCGGGACAGGCATCAGATTGTACTGTCATAAAGGGCCATTAGCCTCTTGGCAAACTGTACCTCAAGCCCAAGATGACAGAGTTTTTCAAGACGGACAGGGGGGAAAATATGAAACTTAAATTCGTCATGACAGACGTCTCAGTGAATGAGACCCCCGGAAAAATGGTTCTGTAAAGCGAAACAAGAGAATAGTCCTTTCTTTTTTACATTTGCTTGTTCATTTTATGCCTATGAGAATTTAACTGATTTTAAATTTTGGCATGAAATCATTAACATCGATTGTTCTCCAATGGATGTTAGTATTTAAATGAAAAGAGAGACTTGGTTTCCACATAATACACAGTGGAGTAGACTTACCGACTGGCTGGGATTAAATTTAATACAGGATCTTGACAGACATATCCTGGAAGCATATCGCCCTCTCTGCAGATTTCCGAGGAGCAAAGCTTACATGTTTTTTCTTGGATTTGCCTTATTAATTGGCTACTTAAGTCCCCTTAATCCATGATGATCACTTTCTTCTGTGTCTGAGGGCATTTCTTTAAGCTTATATATCCCGTTACCTCTCTGGTCTTAAAACCTCACAGCTTTGACAACAAAATGAAGCTCAAACAGCGCATGTGTACTCTTCATTTTAAATAAGCCAGGCAGGGTGGGTTGTGTTTGGGCTCTTGAGGTTTTGGACCTTTTTTCCTCTTTTTTTTTCTCTTTTATGCTTTTGGCTACGATTTAGTTCTGATTTCAATAAAACTGTCTTAAATCTCAAACACAACCAAGGGCATGGGCACGCTCAGTTTTGAATGACACCAAAGGAAGCCTCCATTTTTTTTAAGGCAGCATAAATGACAATTCAAAGTATAATTGCTTGGATGGGGTGTCTAGACAAAGTGTCCACAGGTACAGTAGAGTATAGTAGAACAACGCAGCAGACGCCCTGCAGTCGTCTTAAGCCCCGTCACTTTCTCTGACATGTGAAAGAAAAGGTCTTGTCTGTTATCTGTGGGGTGTGATCTGGATTATCTGGTGACACAGACACACACTTCTCTCTTCTCTGTCAAATCCCCAGTCATTTCCAACCATTCACCTGTCCCTATGCACTGCCTCTGGGCCATATCATGAGCTGGGCCTGGGATAAAGAACCAGGCAGTGGTGGGGGATAAGGGGGCTGCGGGGGGGGGGGGGACTGACCAAGCAGGCTTGAGCTGGAGTCTTCCTCTGTCTGCCCCGTCTGTCTCTTTCAGTGTACTTACAGCGGCTGACGACCTGTCCTTTCCCAGAGGGCTTTGTGAAAGGACAGAAATGTGATGCTGCTACTCAGATGCAAGTTATGGCAGAGTCTGTCTGCAGTGGCCATATTGTATCTCCCTTCTATGACCCCCAACCCCCCCTCCATCTCCTCCTATTTTACCTGAGAGGAGAGACTGCAGGCGCCAGGCGCAGTGTAACTGCAGTCTCAGGTATGCTGGGCGGACATTGCAGCCACTTTCCAAGCCTTCATCTGCACCTGAGACTGAGTGACGCGTGCACCAAAATCAGCTATGCTTCAGAGAGGGCAGCTCAAAGCGAGACAGACTGTCATCCATAAGTCGAATTCTCAAACTGAAGACGTGAATGAAATTGCCTCTTTCCTTGTCATTTTATATCTTACAGCCTAATTAAATTTGATTACACTCATCATTTCAATCCTTTGGTCTCTTCAAAAACTGACATATTGACACAAACTTATTCTGTTGTCAGAAGTATTGTCAGAGGCCCTGAAAGGAGCTAATAACTGAAAAACTATCAAAGTAATGGTTGCGCTGTGTATTGCAGCTATTTTCGTGATTGATTAATATTTTTAAAAGCAGAAATGTATTAATTCCAGCTTCCCAGGTATAAGAATTTTCTCCTTTTCTTTGTCTTGTGTGACAGTCAATAGAATATCTTTAGGCTTTGGACAACACAAGACATTTAAAGACATAGTGGACATTAGAAAATGTTAAATATGTTTAAATCAAACAATTCGTTAGTTAGTCTAGCAAATTATCTGAGGGTTAATCTGTGATAGAAATAAAGATGAATTGAAGCCTCAAAGATATCATAAGAATGTAACAACTACTTATTCAATCTATGCCTCAAATGAAATTGGTATTTTAAGTGTTTAGAAATGTCACAATTATTTTTTTATTTGAAGACATTATCTGTTTTGAATGCTTTTTATAGCTCAAACTTTTATTTTTTTGGCATGCATTTGTACACCTAACTGGAATAAGGCTATTTAACACAGTGGCATTTATTTCCTGCACTTTCTCTCCATGTCATGTTCTTCTTTCCTGCAAATGTTGTGGCACTGTCATGCATAAACGCTTGGGATGATTACTAAATAATTTGAAAATAGAATAAGTGCGTTGAGTTTAAGTTGAGGTTTGCTCCAAATGTCAACATATGACAGCTGCAGAGCAATTTTCATTGTGGTCCGAGTGGTTTTGTGGTAATCGTGTGCTCTCATTTATCTAAAATACATCATAAGCTGTGGCTGCCGCTTCATTATTTGAGCGGGCTGCATGGGTTACAATGTGCATTTGTTTCTAAATGAAATATCTTTGCCTAAATTTGACTGGCCTGTGTACATATGTTTTGAGGGGAGAGGACTGGATGAGGCTTTTGTGGCGCTTCAAGAGAGAGAGAGAGAAAGAGAGAAATATACTGGGAGAAAATCAGAGGGGTAAGGAAAGAGACTTTTTTGTTTTCCTAAATATTTGCAAGTATTTTTAAGGCTTTGCCCCACCCTTCCAGTTTCGACTCATTATAATTGAAAACCAACCATGCTAAAAAAGATGGAAAAAAGAGGACAGATGATACAGAGGCCTGCTGTCTGCTTTGCTGATAAAAATCTACATGCTTTTAAAAATATCTTTATTAGGTACCACAACAGTCATAGAGAATAAGTTTAAAGCTCACACCAAAGCAAATTAATTAAAAAAATCATATGCACTTTTTTTCTGGCCCTTCATAACATTGTCATGCTCTTACAGTTTGACTGTAATAGATGAAACCAGATTTTGGAGTTAGTCCACTGACATTTGTACATGTTAAATTTACTCAGAATGATCAGCCATTTAATTATGGAAGAAATAATCCCGTCAATACAGTAAATAACAAGACACACCATAAAATCAGCGACGTTGATCTACATATAAGTAACTGCTTTGCAATAAATAATACTCATGATGCTCAACTGTGCGAACACTGAAAAAATGATTTTTCAAAATGGCAACATTCATGCTCTAAATCATTTAAGAGACAGCATACACGTACACCTAATGACATTTCATGACACCACAGCCATGTGGACTAATATGCAAAACAGGTTACAGATTTTTATACACACTAATTCTTGAACTATCATATTTACAGTATGACAAGCTAAAAAATTACAGTAGTTATAACAATTAAGCTGCTGAATGTCTAGAATTATTTTACAATTTAATAAAGATACAACACATAAAAATCAAAGACTTACAAAGGCATACAAACAAAGGCATACTGTGTGCAGGAACCTCTGAGTTATTTTGGATATGGAGCTGTAAAAGTCAATACCATACAGGGCAGTTTTTGTACGTTGAAATTCTATGAAAAATCAGATTATTTATGCCTAAAACTGATTTGGAGAAAATGGATCATGTATTAATTCCAGTTATATAAAAAATACTGAACTGCCTCCTTTGTGAAGATTTTATCAAAAGTATTAATATTTACTGTAATTTTGTGTTTCTCTGTTTAAATATGATGAAATGTGACGCATTAAAATAATATGCCTTACCTTGTCCTGCAGTAAAGTTTTCTGACTACTGCGCTTTTTCTGCGCAGGTTGCGCAATCTGTACCCGCTTGAACAGCTTTAGCTTCCCAGCTCCTGCATTGGAGAGCCATTCATTACCAAACAGCAACACAGCGGCAGCACGGCCAACATGGCAGACAAGAAACAGACAGTAGATCTTGGCTTACTGGAGGAGGACGATGAGTTTGAAGAATTCCCAGCCGAAGGTAAATAATGTTGATAATATTTAAGCCATATTGCTCTGTGTGTTTTAGCCAACCAGCGGTCCAAAAACAGCTTTTTCCTTTGCCGGGCCCTGCAACAGTGACTCAGCTAGCCTAGCTACATTAGCGTTAGCATTAGCAAATGAATTTACACGTTATAAATTACAGCCTGCTCATTTATAGAAATTAACTCAATCAAATGAGACAATTGATGAGGCACTTTCTCTTCTGATGTCACAATTATTGTGTCGTTATTATTTCACATTAACTGCGTTTTTGTAATGCTAGCGTAAATATTGTAGCTTCCTTGCTAACTTTTGCCTGCGTATAACCTGACGTCAGTGCGACCCAAACCGTTGCAGATTAGCCATCCGAGTAAACAGTGAGCTCACAGCCAGGTGAGCGTTCACGCGCTGTTTGTGTTTCAGCTTTTATAATAAAGAAATTTATTTAGCTTTTTAGGTCTGACAGTTTGAAACTCACTGACTCCAAAGAATTTGTTTACTTTGTTTCCTAATGTTGGTGATATTTTTACTTGGAACTTAGATTGGACGGGGCTGGATGAAGATGAAGATGCTCATGTTTGGGAAGACAACTGGGATGATGACAATGTGGAGGATGATTTCTCCAATCAATTGAGGTAATTTTGAAAATTACGAAAAATTACAAATTAAGCAGTACTCATTGTTAAGGCTGTCACTGAATCTAGTGGGGCGGGTTACGCAATACTTTTGCGGAGCTTAAAAAAATTCTTAAACTATGAAAAGACAAGGAGTTATTTACGACATTTTCTTATGCTGTCTTTGTACCATTGCTTTGTACGTGATTTCAGATTTGCAGGCCAAATCCTTTTGCTTGAAATGTAGTAAATGACACACACACACACACGAGTATTTGACACTTAGTAGTTTGAACCAAAAATAGCCAACATGTATCCACAGTAAACACTTCCTTCAGATCTAGACCCTTCTACGTTTTGATGATTTGCACTACAGTGATGGAAAGATTTCCTTGTAAGATTTCCAAACTTTACTGTACAAATTGTTTCTTTGGATTCTTGAGTCAAATGCTGTTTCTGCACTTAAATATTCTGCTAAATATATAACCGTACAAGTTAAATTCAAGGGGATATGTTTGAAATTATTGTTCCTTTTATCTTACATAAATGTTTGCTACTAATAAATTAAACACAAATTGTCCAGGACCACTTAAAGGTGATTTCTCCTGTCTATGAAAATCAGATTACTAAAATGATTATTGCAGGCTCTTTTTTTTTTTTTTTTTTTTGTGGTACAGTGCTCATAATTTTTACATGCATCGGGATCAAAGGGCTACTAAAAATTTTTTTTCTTTTTAGAGTAAATTTATAACTGAAGATCTTCACACAGCACACGGTTCAAGAACCTATAGCACCAAAATGCCTTTAGCAAGTTGTGTCTCATATTCCTGCCATCAAGCAACTCCTCTCCAGTAGTTCAAGTTGATGTTGCTGTGTTTCACTTTCGAAATTGTGCCATAAAGGCCACTAAAACATTATAAATTTGAAAGTTAAAACAATTATCTTAACCATCTTGAGTCTAGCAGTGTTAGTCTTTTAATAAAGTAGTGCTTTATACATCAAAGTTATCATAATATTATACATTCTCTCAAGGCTTAGACTCACATTAAATAATCAATAACTGTCGGTAGATAAATGGCTGGTCTGTTTTTATTTGAGTACACTTTAGACAGCAATATGCTATTGTTTTATTTAGGCCAATTATGATCCCCATGCTATTAAGTTGTTTCTTAAAGATATCATTATTGTTAAAGGGCACAGCTGCCATCTATATGTAATCATCAAATCCATAGCTGCACGCATTATGCAATATTTATATATTTTTTCACTCCCTTCTCTTAATGGTTCTTACAATCAATAGCAGAGGGTACTTATGCCTCAACCACCCACCTGTAATCATCTCTACTGACTTGATCTTTCTATTTTCCTTTTCCTCCCTGCAGAGCTGAGCTGGAAAAACATGGTTACAAGATGGAGACGTCATAACGGCTGACAGGGCCATTCAGTATCGGATCACATTGGATATGGACTTTAATATTTGAATATATTCTGGTTGACCACACACCACCGGAGGAGATTTGTGGATGTTAATTTGTTTCTTTTTTTTTTGTAAGAAATGATGGAAGTAAAGTGTTTGGAAAAAAACAGTTCTTTTGAGTGTTTTTACTGACCAACTGCACAGCAAACTCTCAGATGATGTTACTTATAGATAGTAAATCATCAACATTGAATTTATTTTACCTTTTGTTCTGTTGTCTATTGAAGTAATATACAGACTTTTTCTTGTCATCCAACCTAAATGAAGTGGACTGCATTTCTTAAATAATATGTGGAGCACACTTTATAATACGAGTACATCAGAGTTTCTGTCATACATCCAATTTATGCAGCATAACCAGTGGCTAAATTTAACTAATGCTTGAATAGTAATTACCAGAATTCTCTTCCTTGGAATCCTCTTACCTTTGTTACATTAAACTGAGTACATATTCGCAGTTATTATTTTTTATATAAAAGATGACTCAGGGTTTGACTAAAATTTTTACAAATTACAGTCTTTGTAAGAGCTGTTGATCTCCTCAGAGGCAGACCTGCCCAGTCAACCCAATCTACCTGTAACAGACGACCTCTTTTTTCCCTGTTGGCGTGTTGTGCATTTATTTTAAGCCATATGTTTTATTGAATATTATTTAAAATTAGTTCAAGTGCTAAACAGTACTTAGATGAGATATTTGTAAGGGAAAAGGAAAAGAATCGTGTCAGCAGAACTTTTATGTAAGGCTCTGTTTATTGAAACTGTCAAAATGATGAAAGAGGGAAGGAGAAAAAGTGTACACAGGTGGAAATGGAGATCTACATAAGCAGTGTGCAGTGGAAGTTCGCACAATGCAAACAAGTGTGTAGGTGTGTTTGTGGTGCATGCTACACGCATACAGAGGCAGTTCCTCTGCACCGTGCTGTATAACAGCCCCCTTTCCCTCTCAGCCCCACAGCGCTGGGCCGAGTCCCTGAAGGAGAGATTATCCACTGCCGTGTTTGTCAGAGGCAGGGAGGGGGTCTCAGCATGGGGCCTCCCAGCCTGCCTTGCCTGGGCCTGCCCCTACTGCCAGCCAGGCCCTTCTCTTCCGCTTGGCACAGCAGGGACTCTTGTACTGAACCAGAGGCCAATTTATCCCCGCCACACTCCCCCGGCAAAATGATTTCTCTCAGTGTTTTGTCGACTCTCAGTCCCAGGGTCCTAATGAGGTGAAATGGATGCCAGTAAGACCAAGGCTGCAAGAGCAGCTTTCATCCTGAAAACAACATCCATACTCTGCCACTGGAAGTGGAAAGTGACCTTAATACATTTACACAAGTACTGCACTTTACGTAAATTTTTTGTACTTGAGTATTTTCATTTTGTGCAACATTGACTCATTTGAGATTAACATGGGGTTATTAATCCATTAAATACAAATTATGTATCGCTTAATCTGCAAAACGCAGTAAACTCCATGTGTTTTGTGACAGGAATGTGATCCTCACATATATATTTAGACAGAATTAATACAAGTTTTGTTTTACTGAGTAATTTCTGCCTAGACGAGGTCTACAACCTTTTTTTTTTAAAAAAAGAAGTAAAAAAAAATTCGAACACAGTAAGATACTTAAAAACTGTTTACATTACAATCAGCTTGTCCCCAAAACTGAACATTTGTATTTGAAACATGAAAGAATTCAATAACTCGATTAAGTAAAACCATGAGAAAAAGAAACTTGATTTAGTAAATTATTTAAGGAAGAGAAATAAAAGCGATATTAATTTAATAAACATTGCAAATTTAATTTACAATGTTTTCAGAGTATTTTGCGAGGTCAAGTCTTTCTGGTTCTCAATAGGATATTGTACATTGAGCCTGGAACTGTCTGTGTGTGTCCTTTTACATTACTTTCTACTTCTAAAGGCTACAACACCACAGGTATACTGAGTGATTAAACTAGTTAGGAGGTTAAAAAAAATTGGTAATCTGTTCATACAACACGAGTGTAAGCCTGGAAGTGACTGTGTTAATGAGTTGTGACATTTTGTAAAATCTTATGCAGACATTTAATCAAATACATTTTTGAATGTAACAGGCTGTTATTTCTTGTTCTAGTTTGTTAATGATCATTTCTGTCACATTTAAAATACTGTTTCCGTCTCTCCCCTTTGTCTGTGGATGGCCATTTCTACTAGCTTTTGTTGATATGCTCTTGTGGATCTGATTTACCAACTCTATTTGCTATATATATTTGCAAAGAGTCAATCTGCACTCCAGAGTGTTACACTGCCGGATTTTTGGCACCAAAGGCTGGAAAAGGTGGACGTGGAAATCTGTTAGCTCAGGTCAAGCGTTTCAGTGTTGGCAACTGAAAGCACTCCGACAAGCACCTGACAGTCTGTCGCTCTCTTCTGGGAAAATACAAAATCCCTGTTTACTACCACTTATTATCCCAATCAGCTGCATATCACAGCCCAACAGCCCTCCTGAGTGCACAGCCCATATTGTGATTGAAAGACAATGCTCCAGCTGCTACTAATATACAGTACATGTCAATAAAGAAAAAAAATATTTTGTTGGCGAGCACTGCAGGAAATAAAGCAAGGTCATATATTCATCAAGTGAACTCAAAGAGCTTTGAGTCGTATATGTGTGACTCTGATCTGTTTATGCCCTTGAAACTAAGGACCCTGGGCCTGATGATTGTTCTAAGGGTTGGGAAGTCAGTGAAGTGAGAGAATCAGTAAGTGAGAGCAACAGAGGAGGACCTGTGACCATTTTGTTTGTGCTGAGAGCATGAGATTGGTCCCTTGTGTTTGTCACTATGAGGGCCTCAATGGGCCCTCAATATTCACAGAGATACACAGATCGGCAGGCTTTTCAGTGGCAATGCGCTACTTCGTTGTTGATCCAATATAATCCTGACTTTAATTTACAAGAGCTTTTTTTATTGTTCTTTTGTGACCCACATGATTTATCTAGACATGATGGCGAAGAGCTCACTGTTGCTGATATTTACTGACTTAAAGAGACCTGAATAACAATCTACTGGGTGAATATTTTGGCATTGTTGAAAGGTTGTATTGCAGGTCTTTTATCAATGGACTACTTTTTGAAAGGAAGAAGTTTACTGATGGAAAAGTGTAGTCTTCATACAGAAATCTAATTTCTTCCTCAGATTAGGTACTAGAACAGTTCGTCAGATTGTCTCAATGTTGCAAATTCTGTTAACTTATTCTTTAAAGTCTAGATTTTTCAAAAAGCATTCTGTTATTTGCAAATCTTTCTCCTTCAGCCTACGCACTTCTAAGACCACATTGACTTCATGCAAGAGAGCAGCCAATGGAACTGTGGCGTGGACTATTTTATAACACTTCATGTTAGGAGATGGCAGATCTATTGTTCTCAAGGCCCACAAGCCTGTGGGCGAGAGTCCCTGCTGTGTCTACACTGAGGGAACACACTAGCCTCCCAGGCTATATTTTCCTCTCTTTTCTGCAGACACTGGAGGCTACTGTGACCGTTCCAGCTCTCTCCCCACTGCTGCAGGCCCTGCTCTTCTCCCCTCTCCAATCCCCTCACCACCGAGCCAGGGAGAAGACGAAGCTGTCGCTGCACAGCTAGGAAGCATGCAGCTGCTACGATAATAGCCCTAATTGCACGTTTCTTTTGTTGAGCTGAAATTAGCGGTGGGGCTACAACACTACTACTAAAACCCCCAAAAACCTCCAAGTAAGGATGGAGGGGAAAGAGTTTTTAAAAAAAGACACTCGGGGTGTGCTCACCAGTAAGACCGCCAGCCTACTGCCGAATGGCCCACACCTGCACGCTCGCACCCCCGCTAAAGTAAACACAGATAATAAGGGTATAATTACTTCAGAAAATAATAACGAGGAACAACCCTTCAGACCCCCTTACTCCCAGCGACAAAGGGCTGCCTGTTTATTGTGGGGGGTGAAGCAGCCCCAAAGGACGCTGGCAAATGCCCTATCAAAAGACCTGAGGGCCCTACTGAGGGTCCCTTGTAGGACAGTCATCAGTGTCAAGGAGGACTGGGGCTTTTAAGTTGCTTCTACCCTAACTGCCTCAATTAACCAGTATGGACTGACCACAGACTACTTTTACAGCTTCAAAATGATCATCAAAATGATCCTGTGTTGGCTTGAACTTTTCCTTTTTTCTGTGGGATGCAGAATATGTGCTGTATAACAAAGATAAAAATGTGGAAATATGAAGGCAGCCTTTCCCACATGTACAAAATGATGATTATACATTACAAGAAATATCACTTGAACACAAAAAAGTACCCATTCTTATAAAAGGAAAGTAATGATTACTTATTCAGATTGTACTTGCATAGCACTTTTCATACTAACCCAATATGACAAAATGTGCTATAAGCTTATAGCACCCTGTGTTACATTGTTACATAATTATATAGGCTGAGTTATAATCATGCATATAAGTGCTATGGTTTGTACTGTTGGACTCTTTCCATTTGCCATTAGCTGGAAGGTCCAGAATATAAGATGCAGTGCTGTCCATGGTTATGTTGATTTATTAATACCATCAGTTTTAATTGTTTTTTTAGTCTGCCTTTTATAATGTTGCCCAGTCACTTGAACTCCTGCATCCTCGCTATAGTTATATCAAGAACTACAATGTAAATAATTATGGAAATAAGTTTTCGAGTATTGTGTCAACAAGAGTCCAACATTTTGGGATATACGCTTGTAAACGTTCTGGCGGAGAGTTAATTTAGCGTGGCTTGGCATGACTGGAAACAGGGAAACAGTCTGTTTGCTCCGTCCAAAGGTAACAAAATCAGATTTCACAGAGCCAGGCTAGCTGTTTTCCTCTTTTCACTTGTTTCGCTAAACTAAGCTAACTGACAGCTGTAGCCTGTATCTATCAAATGGATTATCAATCTTTCATGGCAGATGGAAACCATATTTTACAGAATATCAAAATATTCCTTCAACTATTAAATACTATTCTTTTCTGCAGTCTTACTGTAGATGAGCACACATCATTCCAAATGTAAGGTGAAAAAAGCAGAAATAGCTTTTGATCTAAAAAGTAGCATATATAGACACTGCTGTTACTTTAAGCTTTAGGAAACAACAGGAAGCATCAAGCATCAAGTTTTAAACAAAAAATGTATGATTATGGGAAACATAAGTATCTAAAATGGAAAATATTTTACCCATCCTAGTTACACAAACTACAGATAAAATATCTGGGTTATATTTCAGTCTTGCTTAAAACCTTTCTGTATTTTTATAACAGTCATCACAGCTGAACTGAAAATAAGGATAAACTCAATCGAGCATGCGAACATGACACTAGATAGTTGAGACAGTCTGGGATCACGCCATGGCCTCACTGTCACTTAAACCCGCCCGTATTTTAACCCGATCTGACGTGTTGGCACACAGAAAGAAACAGATGTGTATGTTTCAGTTTAACGCTATCCCTGGTGGTTGAATCACTATAAAAACACAAGACTTTGGTTTGATGTCAGAACGGATTATGAGTGCCCTGTCTCAGCCATACAGGTTATGACATGATCCATCTCACAGGACTTTGACAGATAAATGTAGAATTCAACAAATATGAAGAACAGAGCATGGAGAATGTTCATAGCCCATATTGCCCCACAAAGTCAGAAGAACATGTCCAGTCAAAACTAAGTAAGACCGGTGTCTGACCTGAAAAATGATGCCATAAAAATACTGAATTGTTGGGGAAAAGAATGTAAAGAAAAGAACATAAAATTGTAAGAAGCAGAGGTAAAAAAAAAAAAAGGAAAATTAATACAGTGACTACAGTTCAAGGTGTTGAGACTAGCACGTGAGCTGGCATGAGCAAGAGCTACTGGACACCATTTAGTCCTGTTTCCCTTATTCTCTGTAATTGAAAAATCAAATTTTATGCTCTAGTATCTTAAAAATTGATTTTTTTATACATAAAGATAAGATAAAATAAGAAAAAAGCAGACCCTTATCACAGAGCAAAGAAAAAACAAGTGTTGCTAAACTAAATTAGCCAAGCTTAGCTAGTAGCAGTGCCCAACAGCTGTCTCTGCAGCCTCTGACTCCAGTGAGATCATCATGATTTGAGGTGGTTAAGCTACTTTTAAATTCCGTATTTACATGTAATTAAAGATGAATTTATTTGAAAAAGTTAACAATAAATCGACAAAAACATATTATGTTTGTAGATGTGTTTTATGTGCACCCTTTACATTGTCTAAACTTTAAGTACAGCATCAAAATGTTGTTGGTTTTTTTTTTTGTATTTGTTCTAGATTGTATGTCTTTAGCAATGATAAATACTTAGCCTGAAAGGCAAACAATTACAATTTTCCAACTTGTTTATCTTGTATACAGTTTGGCTTCAAATTTTTAACCCTTTTTTTCAACTTCAGTCTCTCTTGTTAAAGGCAGAATCAGTAAAACAGGCAAATGCCATATTCCAAACTTTAGCAGGCCGCCCCACTCAAAGAGAACAGCACTGCTCATCTCCAGGCTGATAGTGTCTTACAACTTGCCAATGCTGCAAAATAGCACACATAACTGAATTAGAAATCCTTACTGATTAAATGTTTTGAATCCATCTCACACAAGTCTTCATTCAGCCCAGTACTTGCAACAACACAAATGGGGGATAATAGCTGCTGGGTTAAAGATCTTAATGTAAAGTGAATCATTGTTGCATGTGAGTCATCCTCATGCCATCATTAAACCAAGCCAAATAGCCCTGCGAGGATGGCAGCGTGTTTTTAACAGTGACGCCTGTGGCAACAACACCCCCTGCTGCGTATCCTTCCCGTATGCTCATGATACCTGGTAATTAGGGAGTTTGTTTTCTATTTTTGCTCCTGTTTTTTACCCCCATCCCCACCCAAACCTCCAATATTTGAACACACCAGATCAGCCATCCACCTGTCCTGCTGCACTTAAAAGCATTGGACAGTGAAGGAAGAGAAATTAACGGGGGAGACAATTTAGACACCGGAGAGGCTTTTTCCGCCAGAGCAATAAAGCACAGTTGATGTTATTATCATCTCTGGTGAATTATCAGGCCTCTGATAATTGTAATTAATCAATCATCAGGCTCACTCATGCACTCCCATGAAACCCAGCATCCCGTAGATCAACCTGAGCAGTGTTGACCTATGAGAAATCAATGTGCAGCCATGACTCAAGGCAATAGCTGGAGCTTATTTTAGTTGGATCAAGTAATTAGTGCATGGTTAATTAAATGTCACAGTATCTGCATCGCAACTACACAAGGGAGGGAAAAAACTGCAGGAGAAGAAGTCCATTAAAGGCGTTTAACATTTCACAATCCAATTCAAGTGAACATAAAAAGGTTGCAGGACAAATGATCCTCTCAATTCACATCGATCAATTTCAGCACATTTAACCAAAAACCTCATCACTTCACTGAGGTTTAGTTCAAAACAATAACACATGTGTAAGAAGAGTCTAATGACAGACAAACTCATTAAACAGGACATTACACTCTCTCGCTCTCTCTTTTGCTGTCTTTGCCTTTTATCTCTCTCTCTCTCTCTTTCTGTCTCTCTGCTACACACACACACACACACAAACACACACACACACACACACACACACACACACACACACTTCTGGTAAGACTGGGTGGGAGGCCTTGGCCAAGCCACAGTCAACTGGTCCCAGTCCCAACAAGGAAACAATTAATCATGTGAGAGCGGCTGTCTGAGTGTCTGCTCTCTGGACAACAACAACACTCAGCCATTTATCTCCCCTCAAGGCAGGACAACCAGCCAGCATACCACGCAGGCATGCACTCTCTCATCCTCTCTCTCTCTCTCTCTCTCTCTCTCTCACACACACTCACAGATGTGCAATAGGGACAAAAATGCACACATTTCCAATCTACTCAAACGCACAATGGTGTATACATGCACATTAATGCAACGACATGAACGCTTTCAGCAGCAGATGTGAATGACATTTTGTGATGTTAGGACGCACGTGCACATACACACACACACACACACACAAATGCTTGCTGTTTTGTCATCCTAATCAGACGCATGTCAGCACTTCATAATGGTCATGATGACAAATACAGGAGCAACATGTTGCTGGCTTACTACAAATCCTGAGATCAAAGACGGACTACTCAACTTTCTTTCATAATTTATCTGAGCTTGATGCCTTTTACCACATTTGTCTTTGATATTTCAAACTATGTTTGCTGTTCATTATGTAAAAACAGAATGGAGTGACTGGTGTATTTTTCTTGCACTGAGAATATAAAGCAAAGCTGAGTTGACAGTCATTTAATTTCAGGAATTTTAGTCCTCTCTAATTTAATTCTTGGTCCTCCAATGTGGCAAGGCCGGTTAGGAGTGAGCTAAAACAGGCAAGACTAAGTGAAATGAAATAGGAAATTTCTCGTTTATTCCTCACTGCTGCATTTACCCTTAAACTGAGAGGGTGGTTTGTGAGTGTGGGTGGGTGCAAAAGTGTATTTAAGTGTATGCACTTGAGCGTGCATCTCATGTTGGCTTGAAAAGTGTGTTGTCTGCAATTGAATTGGGGTAAGCCCACATGCATCTGTATATGTGTTAGTGTGTGTCCAAACTGGCAGAAAAAAAAAGTCCTAAACCTCAAGAGGAGCAAACAAAGGGGCCGGTGTGTGTTTCAGGATGGGGCATCTGGATGGCATCAGGAGAGCCTGGCAGATTGGTAATGACACAGGTTACTCCTGAGGTCCGTGGTAAGAAACACATCGCTGCAGTCTGCAGTAGAAAAGCAGCTTTGAAGCACCACCAAAGAATGCATCTAACATTCCAATGTTTTTATACACCAGTTTTTATTATTTCACCACCCGCATCTGGTTGAAGAAATGGATGCACTTTGCAGATGGGCCGTTAGTCAAAAAAAGTAAGAGTTTGCAAATGACAAACAATGGAAATCAGGCAAAAAGCAAAGCCAAGGTATGTGTTCACAATAACTTCCATTCCCCAATCACTGAATGAAAATCAGCAATGAAAATGATAAATGTTGTATGAAAGACTTACTTTTATTTTTCAGGATTCAGCACTGTTGAGAGAAGAATGATCAATTTGAGAGCATGACTGATAGAAGACAAGCAAAGTTTTCTCTTATTAATAGTTTGACATCTTTGGAGATTTGCTCTCTTGCTGAAAGTTGAATGGGAAGGTTACAAGGTCACATTTGTATGATAAATATCACTCTATCCAAAGGTAAAAGAAGCAAAAAAAACCCCAACACATTGTGGTTTTCAAGGTGGGTTGCATGCTGGAGTAAATCTTGACTGGGTGCTGGCCAAGAAATAGTGGATTGCCTGCTGGCTGTATGTTCCCGTTTCCAGCCTTTGTGATAAGCTTAGCTAACCGGCTTCTGGCTGTAGCTTCATGTTTACCAAAGATATGAAAATGGTATTGATCTTATCATCTGACTCTCAGCATTAAAGTAACTATTCCAAAGGCAGGTATTACTCTATAAGTGGCAGCCATCAGTAGTGCGACAGTTTTGCGGCTTGGATCAAGCATGCTGTAAAGATGAACAGCTAACCCACATCTCTTATATACATCCATGAAAAACATTTAATCACATTCTTCATGTTACTTTCTAAACTTCCTGTGCCAACTGGAACTTCAATTAAGTCATTTACAACCATCATTCTCTCATTCCCTTCTTCTCTTTCAGTCCAGGTGGCAGCCTGACAGGAAGAGGAACAGGAAAGGGCTTAAAGATTTGCTGCTGCTCTCATTCTCCTTCAAAGACGAAATACCCTTCTGATAATTTCCCACAATGCTCCTTGCACGGAGGCCTCTGTGATCAGTGGTTATGAGAAAGCGCAGGAATCTGACAGATAACTGCCTCAACCAGTGGCAGATGAAATAAAAAAAAAAGAGGTAAGCCTCCTTTTTTTTTGTCTCTACCACCCACTCCCCCGCCCTCGCTCCCTCAGCCTGGTCCCTCTGCGTTTGCGGGAAGCATCTGGGTTCATTTATCCCAGCCCAGGCAAGCTGGAGGACCCCTGTGCCCTCTCGGGTTGCAGGGTCTGAGCGTGCTTCAGTGTGAGTCCTTGTTGTTGTGGAAGAGAGGAGCTCATGCCTGCCCGCTGGCCTGTCTGGACCATCTCAAACTTCCCATCCACCCCTTCCCTCCTTCCCCTGCTTTGCCAGGTCCTAAACCCATCTCAGATGCCCCGAAGCATGGTTAGTGTAGTGCTTGATCTGAACTGAAAGATGCTAAACAGATTCATTCAGAAGCTACGACGAAGACATCCCAACTTGAGGTTTAGGAAAGTTTCATGGCAGATGGAAATGAGGGAGAGGCTGCAGAGGAAGCGAAGCTGGTGCTTCAAATAAATGTATGTGTATGTGGCAGTGATGTTAACTGCACGTGTCTCACATGTTTATGAATGCACACGTCAACATTTGCATAATGAGACAAGCGGATGTTCTCTACATCCGCAATGCCTGTGCAGGAAATGCACTCCCATGACTCAAGAGTGCAGGTGAAGTGACTGAGGGGTCCATCCAGCCCTTCTGTTTGGTATAATCCACAGTCCACTCCATGCCAAACGTCAGTCCGGGTTACCACGCTGCACGGCTGAATGGAAGCAGAGTGAGTCTGGCTGGTTACTTAAAGTCATTGAGAAGTTATTCAAACGCCCAGTTATTATAGTGTAAACAAAGACGGCTTGTCACACGCTATTACAGATATGGTGTTTACAAGAATGCCACTTTAATGCAGTGCATGTTATGTATGATGATTAAGGATAGTGTTTGACAACTGACTGATTGGAGAAATGAAAGTAGATCATAAGAGGCATTGTTTTGCTGTTAGACAAGACAGCAGAGACTTTGCAAACAGAGTGAACTCTATTATTTTGCTAATAGGCTCCCTATATGATTGATAAAGAAAGGACATAATAGCTTTTATGCATTAGCACAAATAGTGTTTCACATGGAGAGAGTCCTATATGAAGAGGCATGAAAGATGTCAAAGTATGTATAAGAGGAACTGTTTTGTCTTCTACATACAGCATCTTAGATGGATTAGCAGACTGGTTTCATAAGAATGGTCCCATCATGCTGTTTTCTCCCATCTTTTATCCTCTCACCACTGTGTTGTCCTTTATGCAAAACAGATTTGTCTGAGTCACTCTACACTATCTGCGCAAGCTTTCTACTGTGTGGTTCTGGTGACATTTCTAAGATACATGAAATGCCCGCTTGGTGAATGTAAAGTTTGCAACAGTTTATAAATGCACAGTGGCTTCTTTTCAACTCAGAATTTGCATTTTTAAATGCACAGCTGACATGACTCAGGCGTCAATCTTGGTTCTTGCATGATACACACTGAATTAGAGGGGAAGTAAATGTGGTTCTGATCAAATGGTTGCAAGTTTATTGCCACCGTGTTCATCATCTGCAGTCATGCATCCTGCTGATGTGTCCTTGAGACAGACATTTTAAAGTTTCATAAATGACAGATCCGATTAAGAACATCAACTGAAACGGCACAAAATGGAAAAGTGACTCTTGGACGAATTAAGATGTGAGTTATGTCATGGCCACCCAAATTAGGACAATAAATCTAGTATTGCCCATTTACCTCCACTTTTAACTATTTTTACTTTATAATACTTGTGTTCTCTGAATTGAGAATGTATCAAAGTTAGCACATAAGTCTGTTCTTCATATTTTTTTGGCCCAGAAGCTTACTGAAAAACACATTTTTCCTGAAGCTAAACTTGCCATAGCTCTGCATCCTGGCATTTATATTAAAAAACTGATGGCCATTTAAACTGATTTTTAAAAAGATAAATCTGATGTGATTTTCAAATTATTTACTGCAAACAAATTCATGACAGACCAAAACCAACAATATGCGAGTCTGTCTGCGTCTTTCCTGACTGACTCTTAAGTACTCATCCTCTGTTAGTTCTGACTGAAGATGGAAATCTTTGATTCACAAATACATAGTTCTATCTTTTCAAAAAGCAGGCCCACTAAATCAATTGGTCACTTTAGTTTTTTGGCATTCGTTACACAAACAGGAGCTAACAGTACATTTGTTTTCGGACTGTTTACAGCGGAGGAATAATTGATAAGTGAGAACAGATGAAATATTGCACCTTAAACACAGCACATTTACAGTAGGATGTAAATTGAAACAATATAATACTGTGTAATATGCCATTGACCCATGTTCTCCATCAACCTTAGGAAACCCTTTTTAAGCTTTGTGTCTCCATCCCATACATTTAAAAAATGATATTAGGATAAGTGAGAGTGACTGCCAAATGGCATTCTCTATTCATTGCCACAAGCGGCCTCTTTTTTCAGGTCAGAAATGTCTTACAAATTTGAATCTCATTACCATGTCATGAATACGTCTTTGGGAATCCATTAGGCATTTCCTGACTACAACTACAATGAGATTTCACATTCAAGCAATAGAAAAAGAAAAGAAAGAGTGAGGAATGAGAATAAAGCCTCAGCGAGAACATTACTGTAAAGCTGTTTTAGCTCTTTCAGTCCACTTGAGAAGACGCAGAAAAAAAAAGACAAAGATGTGAGTGACTGACAGATGATAGCAATAAAAGTAAGAACAAACTGGCCATTTTACTGCGGTAGGGCCATTTGAGAAGGGATTATTAACTTGTCAGCATTTCAAACTGAGACACAACTTTTTTCCTTCAAAAACACATCCCCATGTCTCTGTTACTTTTATTAGAAAGTCTTTAAACCTTTTGACCCCAGAGGGCCTCTGTTATTGGCTGTTAATAGGAATAGCTGGTCAGTGGGGAGACCCTAAGTGCCCTATTAATCATTTGTTTAGAGCTCAGGCCTATTTTGGAAGCTCTGTTTAGTGTGGGTTAAAAACAGGAGGAGGCGGATCGAGACAGCCGTCCGCCACTCATCGCTCAAGCTGTCAGGACACGTGGGCCCTTTGGGACTCGGGCAGGAGACCCCTCAAGCCACTGAAGTTCAAAGGTCGCAAGGTTTATCATTATTACCCACTTACTCTGACAGAATCGGTGTTTGTTTGATTGCTAAAAATAGAGGACGAAATGCTGTTTTGAAAAAGCATGATCGTGTCACTGAAGGTAATTTTGAAAGAATTTTTTCACGTAAACAGCCAACAGTTTCATGTCAAAGCTGCTAGACACTGTAGTTTACATGTCTCAAGTAAATTTTGCAGTTCATGAATAATACAAGAGCAAAGCAAATGCTGCTACATGCTTCCTACACTAAATGCCACAAGTAAGTGAGTTGTTTGCTGGCAGAGTGACAGTGATGGGAAATAAAATGTCATGGGATCAAATCATTAATCTTGTCAAATATTGTCATATGACAGGGGAAAATACAGGTGTGGAGATTGCATCGGCTGATAAAACATTACTTACAGCCATTTTTCCAATAAGCAATGAACTCAGTGCTGTCAATATTTGGAGGGGATGTGAGGTATGCCCTAGCGAAGGCCATTTTGCGAGGAGCAGAGAGCCTGCTGGGAAAAATACAGTGGTTCATGCTGGGTCTCCGGGAAGCTGAAAAGCCACCGGCAAAAAGCTATGAATTATTTTGAGCGCAAAATACATTTTCTTTGAAGACTGTCGGGCCATTAGAGCCCTTTTGCTCCCTTTTAAATTGTTTTTATGCTGTGAGTAATGTTAACCTTTGCTTTTGTAGTCATGAAATTCTCTCTGCACCTTTTTCCCTCCTGGCACAAAGCACAGATGGGCTGGAAAAGCTGGAAATAAAGTATAGGAACCATTTATTGCGAGGAAAGAATAGGAGCGAGGAAGGAACTAAGGCTTTTATTCTGATGTATATACAGAACTGTGTTCCATAATGTAGTGGAGACTTAATGTGCATAAGAATAAACCCACATGGTTATTTCTGTGTTTTCATATATCATGAAGCTTTGAGTGAATATTGCAACAGAAACTTTTAAATACTCTGCTGCTATGGAGGCAAAATCATATCAAAGTTACACCACAGACAGCATATTTGACGACAGTGAGTTTTTCGAGTGGGAGGAAGTGATCCACTTGTTTACATGATCACTATGGATGGATTATGAGCTAATGGTTCCCTGGGCACAGACACACACAAGGCCCCCTCTCATGATACCACAGTAACCTCTCAACACTGTTTGTGGTTGCTTTGCATGTTTCCTGTGAAACTGTAGAAGTTAATCTTAACTCAAGTTTTGCTGTTTCTTTTTTTGTTTTTTTGTGTCCATGTATAGGATATACAAGAGGCTGTTTTCAAATCCATTCACACTGACACCCCTCTTCATGGATACAAAATGCTGTAGCATTTGAAATATTATAGAAGACTATGAACAGAAAGCTATGATGCAGATGTCCTTAACCAGGACCATTTTAACTGTGCACCCTGGTGCTTTATTAGGTAATTATTATCAAAATTTACCTATCATAAATATTATTACTAGATGAGCCTGAGTATCAACTGATCCTCATAAAGACTCAGAGAGTCTTAAGCTATAGGAAATCCCTAGTTTTGACTGAGCTGTAATGAGAAATAACTATTACAGTCACTTACAGCACAGGATCTTGCTTTGGGAACACGGAACACCTTATCATGTCTTGTAAACTCATTCTGTAACCCAAGCACAATGATCTCATAACCAGGAATAGGACGGTAGTTGATGGCTTTCCCATCGTAAGACAGATGGCCTTTTTTTTATTTAATTGGTTCATTTTATCAGGGGAGATGAAGAAAAGCTCTCTCTCTCTCTCACACACACACACACACTCAAATATACACACAAATATTATTCACAAGCTACTGACCACCAGACCAGTTGACCTCTCGTGCCTCCGCACCACGTGCACAGCTGATCCTCTTTCATCCTACTTTCACTGCACCGGCGCGTGATCTCCATGGGAACGTCGTCACGCAGGAGGAAGTGAACGGGACTATTTGACAGTGAGCTTGCAGAGCATGGCAGCAAAGGTAAGCGGACAAGTTTTACACACCAGTTTCTCCTCTTTTGGAGAGCTGTCGCCTTGTCGGTGATGTGCTCGGTCCAGTGAGTGTCTTTTGCGGAGGTTTCCGCCTGCTAAGAGTGTCCGCAGGGCTCGTTAATTGTCGGTTAGCCTGCTAAGAGGATGTGCTAGAGGTTAAAACTGTACAAATGGCAATGACATTGAGACTTTACTTTAGCCGGTTAGCTAGTTAACGTTAACTTAATGTACACTTGTCTGACGGTTTTTTTCAAACTCCATTGAGCTGAGATGTCGTTTTAACAGTGATGCAAAGCGCAGTGATGAATTAAAATGTTACTGCTCTTTAATCCATCCTGCTCCTCTCAGGCCCCGGGTCCGGTTTAACAGTTTACTGTCTGTTAAGCCGGTTGCAGTCACCGAGTAACCTTGATTAGCATCCTGCTAAATGTTGTGTCAACCCTCTCAGAAACTATTTGCATGTGCCAGAAGTTTCCATACTCTGGAGCAGACGTTTTAACATATTTGCATTCAGTCAGTATGGAAATGGTTTAATTTACACACTCACACGTGACTATAAATAATCCACCTCTAATCATTATAATAGAGTCAGTGTTAGTTTTTATTCCAACCTCTTTGTTTTCTGTGTTTTACGATATCACACCAGAAACAACATCATCTTCTACAGCAGTGGTTCACAATCAGGGGTTTGGACCCTCCAAGTAGCCACATATGAAATTTGGGGGTAGAAAGATAGTTGAAGAGAAGACCACAAAAGAAAATTAGATCACAAGTTCTGCAACACAATTTGTTTTCGATTAAACATACAAGTCAAGGTTTACATACTTGCTCTTCCCAGAACTTTCTGAAACTTCTGCCATTTTCAGTAAGTGGATCTTTGGTGTTGTTATCTGAAGACACCTGAGCAGATTCCACAAATGGTCACTGTCAAAGAGCTGGTTAGAGAACCTTGAGTTTTGAATATATAATCTTAGATATGTGTTTTCAAGTTAGAGAATGAATCTTGAAGCGCAAAATTAGCAACATTTTTCCAAAGTCTATGTAATTTTTCTCTTTGCTTGTAAATGATTGTGTATGTTTACATCTTCAACCCGTTGACATTATTCACATACAAAAAATCTGAACATCGGCTTTATAACATCATTCCAGGCAGGCATTTTGCAAGGTAGCCCCTATGTTCACTTGTTGTACAAAGTTGTATTTACAGCTTTTTCCGATTATTTTCTTGCAGACAGTTCTGCCTAGGAGGGCCGACCCCACTGAGTTGAAAGCCATTTTTGAAAAGGTAGGAGTTTACGTTTGTATTTTTTTGTTTTCTCTTTTGTGTTTGCCTCTTATCAAAGAAGCTTTTCACTCATCATTCGATTTATGTTTGTTTCTTTTAGATCAAATTCTAAAGCTCAGCGGGTGTCCCTGTGTCTTGTGTCTGTTTTTCTCCTTACAGTATGCCAGCATCAAGAAGAATGACGAGTGCTTCATGTCGCCGCAGGACTTTGTGAGCCGTTTCCTCCATGCCCACACAGATATCCGGCTGTCGGATGAGGCCACAAAGCTGCTGGCTGGGGTGGTGGATCAGAAGAAAGATGGGTTGGTGTTCTTATGTTTCTCCTTAAATGCGAGATGATCGCATGTTAAACAGAAATTAATGTGCTATTACACCAAATTTATTAGACAGTCGTTGCACCTCAGAGGGTATATTTTTGGAATAACTGCTGTTGTACGTAGAATGATGCTTGACACAAAAAGTGATAGAAGGAGGGCAAATATATTTTTTAATAAAATGCTGAAAATAGAGGATCAGCATGAGGATTGACATCATTACTGTATAAAAATATCTGTGGCAAAAGTTGCTGATCCCACTGTCAAATTGCTGTGCTGGTTCTCTTGAAGCTACAAATTTATCTCCTCATTATTATCAAGCCAGCTGCTAAGTAGCATGCTTATGAAAGACTCCTTTAGAGCTATCGGCACATGTATTATGTACCCTTTGATCTCGTGTTACTGCCTTTTCAGTGTTATTTTGCATTTTATAAACAAACCTATAACTGAATCCTTTGGTGTAAAAAATTTACAGAGAGATGTTCATACTTGAATTATATAGCATAGAGACATCAAACCACCAAAGGCCCCTTTCAGGTGTTTCCTTCTTTGTAGATATACCCCCAATTTCACACTTACTCCTCCCCCCATCCCCATCACCCCTGTTTTTTACATTAATATGTATGTATTTAATGATACATAATGATGGGTAATAAAATGTTAGGGTAAGTCAAAAAAGATAAAAAAAACACATTGCCATGGTAACCACCTGGGCTTCTACAAAGAGCAAAGTGCACGTGGCTGCCTAGTTTCATGTTATTACATCTGCTTTAAGGTGTGTGTGACTGCGTGTGTGTGTGTGACTGTGTGTGTGCGAGCAGCGGATGGTGAGATGGAGTAGTGGGGGTTTTGGAATTGGAAAAAGAGAGAGCAAGGCACCCACAGGCGTGCACACACACAGACACAAAAACACACACACGCACTATAATTGCTCATGCTATTCAGGAGCACTCTGTTGCATTGTGTGGCTCTGGAGCAGGATAAATGGTGGCCGTGGCATCAGGGTAAATCTATTAGCAACCCATGGCCCAGGCTTTGTATCTAAACCTCATTTTGGTTTTGTGGAGGTGAATAGAAATGATATGAGGGCAAAACAGGGGGAAAAAAGTCTGTTCAGACCTTGGTTTAGATGTGATTCGTTTTTTTGCAGTTGACATTACCACGGTCTTTATGATGCTCATACTTTGTGATGGCTTATTTTCCTTCCAAAACTTGAATAGTAAAATGATTCGATGAGGCAGAGTCTCAAGGATTATTTTACAGACCTGTGTCTCAACACAAAACAAACGAATATAGAAAAGTAGAGATACAGCAACGTCAGCACCCTCAATGTTAGCTGGGAACACAATGCATTGTTTTTTAGGCGCTCATCCGTGCAAACCTTATGAAAAGAACAGGCGTGAGACAAAACAAACCACTTTAGTGGCTCTATTTTCATCCAGCTTGCCCAATCTCATGCAAATATGACTGTGAACAATATGTTTTGGTTGGTATATGAGTGCAGTATATTTGAAGCTAGTGCGCCTGCTGCTGTTTTCACCAGGTAGGACTCCATTTCAACAAGATGAGTCAGGGGTAATAGATTTAGCAGGGGGTCGGATGTCAGGCGGCATGCTCGCTTACTTTTCCGTTGGAGTGTTTCTGTGTGAGAGAAATTTTACTTAGATGCCAGTGTGTGTTTGAGTGTGTATGTGAGTAGGTTGGTGTGTGTGTGTGTGTGTGTGTTTGTGTGTGCGTATGTGTGGAGATGTAAACAGTGAAAATGCATTTGTCTGCCTCCCCCTCTGCGACTGTGTAAATCAGGGGATATAGTGACAGTCGTAACAATCTGTTATGTGGAAATCACTTTTCACTCTTGTTCTTTCTGCTGCTAGTGAGACAGAGAGACAGACAGACAAATAGAGAAAAAGACAGACAGGGCTTTGGAGGGTGGTGATGTCTCAATTTCCAGGAATCCAGGTTTTGTGTATGTGCGCACTGACATATAGAGCTACAAGGATGGTGTGAAGTTCTTCCTCTTTCAGCTGACTTATTTATGTTCACTCTTTTTCAATTTTGTCTTTCTCTCTGCTCTCATCATTACTTTCTTTACACTCTCTCACATACCATAATGCACTCTGAGCACCCTCCATTTCATTTCGGCTCCTTTGGACTCCTACCTTTCTGCCTCTCCATTTCTTCTTCCCTCTGATATTTTGATAGAAGCATCTGTTCAAGTGTGAAAAACCCCTCTTCCCCCATAGACTCTTGGAGGTTTAAAAAAAAGGAAAAAAAAAAACTTTGTTAAGGGAGCGTGCTGGGAAAATAGCAGTCTGCCAGCTGCTGTGGACATTCTGGACTTGGACTGGTGGGTGTCCACTCTTAGAAACAGAAAAGATACTGGCAGCTAGCACTCACCTGGGTGTCCCTGTGTGTGTTTTTGGGGTGTGTCTGTGTGTAGGTGTGTGTGCAAGCACGTTCCAGGTGGGTGGAAGGCTGTCAGTAACAATGCCAAGATGCCAGGGACAGGGGATTATTGAAGCCCCTCTAGGCCCCTCTCTCCCACTACTATCAACGAAGGAGAGCTGTCTTTCTATCAGCCAGGCCTAACCAACACCATGCATTTATGTTACTTGTAAACAATGTTTCCAAGCCTGGTTTTCGCATCAGAGGAGTGTATTTAGATGCCCGCTGAGAGGAGACAGAGATAAAAGCTGGGTCATGAAGATAAGATAAAAACAAACAAAAATATAAGGAATATAGGGTAGAGTTTTTATGTAGGACAGACAGTTTAAATTGCATTGTATCAGCACCCCAACAAAAACATCATTCAGTTGTCATCTATACAAGCACCTGCTAAATCCAAGTCTTTTTTATGTCCCACGCATTGCATTTTGTCCAATGCATGCCGCAGAACTGTCCACTCCTGTTTAAAGATTTAACAAAGTCATGTGGAGTAGAGTAAGTGCACAGTACACAAAGGAGATCCCTTTCTAAAGTATGATATTAGCCCCGTCTCCAAAGTTCATCCCAGGCTGCATACAGGGATCGGGCAGCCCTGGACACATGCCATAGCAGTTGATGGTTGGGAGATGCTGTTGATTTGATCATTGAGCGTCTCGTTGGGGTTGGGTCTGCATAGTCACAAAAAAACGATGTCCTCCCCCTCTCCTGGTAATCATTTTGCAGCCGTTATGGCGCTGCTAATCAACCATCATAAGCTTCATCCCTGGCTCCAGAGCTTTGTGTAAATGCTCACGGGTGTGTGGAATGTTTTCCTCTGTCTGTGTGTGTGTGTCTGTGTGTGTTATGGAGATGCCCCCTGGATCTTGTCTGGACTCCCTGGTCTAAACCGTGGTCCAATCCCTTCATGATCAACAACCCTCTCAGTTACAATAATATGCTGATTACCAATGTCTGGGAAAACACAGACGAGATGAGTGGCATGCATGTAAAATGATGCGTGTGAAAAGGAAGGGATCTGACTTTTCCCTCAGTTCTGTCTGGGAAAAGTTGTGCTCTCCAAGTCTTTGCACTGCACTCTGTACCTGTTTTAAACTCCTTACTTTACCCCTCTGAGGTAAAATTTCAAAGTGTGCTGTACATCTGTCACAAGAGAATGATCATTATTGGAGAGTTTGGTCACATTGCTGCAGTGTCTGCAGCAATGGTATTGGCTTTGTTTCTTGCAGTGGATCTGCAGTCGCAGCAGTGTGCCTTTGTGCCCCCCTCCACCTACTTGCCTTTAGCAGGGCCCTGCTTTAAAGAACTACCTGCTTAGTTTATAAAACAGTATGTCTTGCTTTTAAAAATGACAGCTGATTTGGCACTGAGAAGAGCTTTATGTTTACTTTCATTCCCTCTTCATAAATTTCACAGTACCTTTGTAGCTCTCTTCTCAATCACACATCTGGTCTTCTCTCAAAATGCATAGATGCAATCATACCAGCTTTTATGTTTGTGTTAGGGCTAAAAAGTGTTAATCTGAGCCCTGCATTGACTGCTTTGCGCTCACAGATAGCTGATGGGAAAAATAACATTTTAGCTGACTACATTCAAAAGACTTTGCAACTAGTAGTCTAAACATGCTTTTCAATGTTTATCAGGTATCTCAGTGATTAGAATTTTTTGATGGTTATTATTTTGATAGCCAGTGTTTGTGTCAGTGCCCAGCTCTTCTCCTTCTCTGTCTGTTACATCTGTACAGCATTTTATCTGCATGTAAGTACACTGAAGGATGCACACAAGCACCCACGTGCAAACTCTGAGTCCAAACAAACACCTCTAAATTTCATCAGTATAATAATTAATTACAGCAAGCACGAAAATGTAAGCCCCCCCCCCTCCAATTCCCCTTCTCCATACACCCCCTTTGGAAATTGAAATAGGTTTAATAGATAGATGCTCGAGGCCGGCTCATTAGCACTGACCCCTCCTGTAATTATTGGAGCCATTTGTGAAATTCATAATGGACTTGTGGCAACTGTGAACCACGGCCTAAATAAAGGCTAGACTGCGTGGTCCAGTTCCCCACAGCAGGATTCTCCCATGGGGGCTCTCAGTGGGTTCACACAATAGCGATGTTTGTGGTTCTTTTTTTTTTTTTTTTAATTTTGTGTTTGTGATGCATGTGGGCATTTCTGTTACTATGCAAAGAGAGGAGATGAACTAATGTTTATCTGAACACTGACAAACTTTAAAGTAGAGGAAGTGATCTGAAGAAAAATCATATATTCTGCTTTCTTTCAACTCATAACTCATAACTTGTGTTTAGTGTTTTTTCCACCTTGGCTCCTCTTGACTTTTACTCAAAACAGTGTATTGCATTACATTTATATTGAGTGGAATTATATTTCCTTAATCTCCTAACTACTTCCATGTCTGTCTACTTGTTTAAAATGGCACACTATAAACTTCATATTTAATACTTTCTTCTCTTTTCTTTTGGTGTAAAGTTGGCCCTTTCTATACCAGCTGCCAAGACTGGGAACACACACTGAGCTTTTTAAAATGTTTTATTTTCTTACTGTCACACTCGATGAATTTATGACATTACATATGGAATAACAGACTACTGGATAAAAGGCCGCCTGAATTAATACTTGTAGTGTAGATTGATAGGTTGTCTAAGGGTGCTGGTTTGCCACTGTTTGGCAGTAATTACAGTGGGGTTTGTAGTTTAATGCAGTGTTAAAATTACTTGTTTTTTAATTTAATATTCCTTTTCATTAGCGTAACTTAGGTTGGACCTTTATTATGTATTATATGACTTAATGAATATCAAAGACTCAGTGTCTCACATGTGTAGCTGATTAAGTATTTATGCAGGGGACTTGAAAAATGAACAGCACATTAATAAATTAAGTGTAATGACAGCATTTACCAGTCTTTTAGGGTCCTACTGATCCTCCTTCTCACTCTCCGTCTCTCTTTTACTAGGTTGATCTCCTTTCCGGAGTTTGTCGCGTTCGAGTCAGTGCTGTGTGCTCCAGACTCCCTCTTCATGGTTGCCTTCCTGCTGTTTGATAAAGCAGGCAATGGAGTGATCACTTTTGGTGAGTAAATCTGTTCCTGATTCAAATCTTTATGTAGGATAATACTGTAGACACGTTTGCACATATGTATCAAGCGTTTTCTTGAACCTTTAGCATGTATACAGTCGGTGCTGTAATGAGCTTTATAAGTGACTTGAAATTATGTGCTGACCCTTGAAATGACACCTCACAGAAACTAATGCCTTCTTATGTTACATTAAGAAATTTAGTGTAATAATTAATATTTGTATTATGATATATTATGTCCTCTGAGAGCTTTGTTACTTTATACATATAAACTGTAGGCCCATTACAGTTCCTTAATTTAATCTCTTTTCAAAAAATGGAGATCATACTGCCTTTTGGTGCCCTTTTTCAGGGAAACCGAATCACAAAGATATGCATATTTATCACTTTAAAGAAAGTTGTGAGTTCTGCAAATTTTCAAAGAATAATAGCTGTAATGTTATTATGTAACTTGAAACAAAAGTTCATGTCTTAACACTTTGCATTTGACATTTAACAACAATTTATTCAGCCAATCGTGACAGAGACAGTGTTCGTCTTGAATGTACCGCTGAAGAAGTTTTCATACAAAATCCTCTTTTATTTATGTAAGGGTCTGACCTCTGCTCATTTATTCTTTGTCATGGTTGCATCCACAAACAAAAATACTGTTCCTGCTCCTGTATCTTGTCTGGAAAAAATATAAGGTTAGGTTTGGAGGTGGAGGGGGCTAATGGTATCTAAAGGATAGAGATGTAGATGAAGGGAAGGGGGTAGGTAGCTCTGTGTGTGTATGTGTGTGTGCGTATGCATGATTGGCACCATTACTGTGATGCCTGGAAGCTCGGAGGTGAAAAGAGAAGACATTTGTACTCGTTGCTTATTGCACATTTGCCTAATTGATTTAAACAAGTCTAATGCCAGCCTTCTGTAGGTGTGCAAGGCGTTAGCACATCAGGCTCGATTTGAAATGCAGTGCACACATCCCGCTCGCAAACAGGGAAGAGTAAGTGAATTTCATTTTAATTGTTGCTGTCGACAGGGTGCAAGATCATTGTGGGTGATTATATATGCACATATGTAAATTTTCATATTTAAAAGGATCAATTAGTGTGACGTTGTCTTGGTGGCAATTAAAAGGTCTGCTGTTTTTCTGCATCCCCCAAAGGTTAATGAATATCCCAATGCCTGTGAGTTATGAGACTCACATACAAGTGGAAAATTGCATGAAAAACATAACACACTTCTTGCTATGCACAAACACTGACTACAGTGTCTGCCGCTTGCATAGAGCTAACATTTCACCGAAAGCAAATAACTTGTGACTCAGATTATAGGCTTGTCAAAGTTGCTTTATTGTGATACATTACAGAATTTTTGCCTTTTTTTTTTCCCCTGCTTCTTTTTTCTCTTTGCCGTTCACTAGATTAAAGAGCCTCATCGAGGCACGAAATAAAGAACTCCCTTCTTTATTACCTATTAAAAACATTAATAGCTCCAGCTTACATTGCATTAAAGGGCCATTTGTTTTCCCATGCAATAAACGTCTGTACCCTGATTTCTTTTTATTTCATTTTTCTATAAAGCCATTTTTATTTGATAATAACCTGAGTAATTTCTGTTAAGTAGAGGCGGCACGCTGCTCTGAAATTTCAGCTCTTGAAAAATAAATGCGTAGTTTGGTGGAATGTGGAGTTCATAAAAATTGCAACGTAACACAGCAAATGAAATGCAGTTGTGCCTCAGCCAGAAAAGAAAAAAAAAAAAAGGAAAAGAAAGAGGACTGAGTGTTGACAGGTCTATAAAAGCTGATAATATAAATGGCGGGCTCTAAGGCGGCCTCTTCTTTAAAGGCTGTATATTTATTGCCTCATTAAAGTGTAAAAAAACAATGCACAAGCTGTCTTTCTTCAGAAGGTAAGGCTGAGCTGAAGTAAATATCACCCTTTTCTCTGTTTCTTTTTCCCCTACCTTTTAGTTTTTGTAAAAAAAAAACAACAAAAAGACAAAACGGTTTCTCTCCTCCTTGCCTTTCTCCACTCGCTCAGCGCGGCTTGTTTGGTAATAAGAAACAGGTCGCTCTATTGGTTTGTTTTTGTTTCTTTAGTAAGGCTGTAATTTAGGACTCATGTTCAGTGTCTCTCCACTCCACTGGCTGTAGAGGCTTAGAGGGTTCAGGCAGAGGAACACGAGTGAGAAGAAAAAGCTTTCCTTCTGAATACAGAGCTTACACAGCTCAAACGAGTTCTGCCATGTGTCATTCAGGACTGATTTAGAGTTGAGCAACTTAAGTCTCAATCAGAGCAGAATTGTGTTCTGGAGATTGACGTTGACATTTTGTCACAAACAGTCACAGACATTTTTTTCCTGTAAATCAAATAATTACTAATGTCAACCACATGATAGGAAACACATGCTATTTGTTAAGAGTTGACTCACAAGAGTTTGTACCAATAGATTTAATGTCTTTATTAGAGCAAGCAAAAAAATAAAGACAGAAGAAGTATTTGATAATTGTTTGTTATGAAAACATGAACATACAGAGAGGAGAACATGGGGAGGATTTTAATGTTGATGAGGGCCTTATGCACGGTTAATTCATGGTAGTTAGCCTTGAAAGCAGGGTGTAATCTGTAAAACCTAAACACAACTATTATTCTATCATTGTAAAGGATTTGAAGACAAACTGTTTGGCTTAAGCCTCATTGCTTGCTGTTTTATTTTAAAATTGATAATATTTTACATGTGTCAACACAGGAAATCAGCGATGGAAAATAACTAAGTACATTCACTCAAGTGGTTTAAGTACAATTCTTTTTTAAGGGCTTCCATTTTGTGCTATTTTATATTTCGAATTCACCACATTTTCAGAAAATATATATTGTATTTTTTTACTTCTACATTTATTTAACAGCTTTAGTTGCTTTACTAATTTAAATTTACCAACAAAACATGATTTACTTATACACGCTGAATTTAACGGTACTTACATGGTTAAAAGTAACTACAGCTTGACAAGCTAAAACAGTAAATGTAACTAACTCATTTATGCACAAGTAAAAGTAATTCTGTCATGCAGAATTAAGAACCTAACTGGGCTGTCTGCATAACATTTCAATAGTTTACCACATTACTTTTTGTAAGTACATTTTGCTGATATTATTTTAGTTAAGATTTTTACTGCAGGACTTTTATTATTAATAGAGTATTTTTTAACTTGTGTGCTTTTACTATGGATAATTATAGCAAATATCTGTATTGAATCTTTGTATCCTCTCATTCATGATTTAGAAACTTTTTTTTGTCTTCATTGCAGAGGATGTGAAGCAGGTCTTCAACCAGACCACTATCCACCAGCACATCCCCTTCAACTGGGACTGTGAGTTCATTCGGCTGCACTTTGGCACACAGAGGGACAAGCAGCTCAGCTATGGAGAGTTCACCCAATTTCTCCTGGTATGCTTCGTATATCACCAGCTCCTCTCATCTGTCATGCGCCATTTTTTCTCTCCACTCTCTGTTTGTCTTTGTTTTTCTGTCTGTCTAACTAAAACTCCATGATCCAGTGACCATCAGTGGAAGTCTTTAAATCTTTATCCAACTGACTTATGTGCCTGTACACACTGATTTATCCTTACATAGTGTTTATAGGCTGTTCGTAAATGCACTATCCTGTCATGTAACTGTATTGTCAGATGCTTATTTAAGCTCAGCCAGACAAATGCGCATGCATACAAACACATAAGGTTCCCTCTTCTCAAACACAGCACTCCATATTGACCAGATTAGTCATTAATGAAACACTGTGGTTATGTATTTGGGACATTTTCTGCATTTGTTTTCCATTAGCTGACGTACACCTAGGGTTATTTCACTCTGCCTACTCTGAAGCAGGTAGAGACGCAGTTCTCCATCCATAAATAGTATAGCTGGAATATTCCTAGTGTATTTGCGGTGTGCAAGCCATTTTCCAATATGATGTCTAGACTTAAATCAGGCCTAAGCAGGCAGAGATGGTGGAGGGGTGGGAGAGAGGGCCTGAGCTGTGCCAAGTTTGCATCCACACTCACTATGTATCTGAATGAGCTTTTTATATTACACTTAACTTAGACCAGATGGCTTACACACAGTGGGCAGCAGTGCATGGATATTAAGACATTGTTTTATGTGTTTTGTGTGCATGCGTCCTTGTGTCTGTGCATGTGTTTGTACATGCAGTATGTGTGGTTCTATGTACACGTGTTTATCTTACTTATCTGCTTTATCGTATGTGCGAGCAGTGGCATGTAAGCTTTGTGCATCTGTGTTTAAGTCTATGTTTTTGCTGGTTTTTTTTAGCGTGTGTGTATGTGTGTGTGTGTGTGTGTGTGTGTGTGTGTGTGTGCATGAGTGCAAGTCTGTGGCGTTGTGGCCAGTGGACACTGTACTTTTGCATTGACAGCATGCCCGGTTCTCTCCCAGTCAGTCACTCAGTGGTTTCCAGCTCCTCACAGCAGCAGGACAGCAGCCAGCCACACTCATTGCTCAATATGAAATACTTTTGCTCTCCACATTTGATCATTTCTTTTGATACATGCCTTTATAAATGACAAGAGAAAGTGAATTTCACATTATTGTAGGATGCCTCTACGTGTAGATAAGAGTGAGGAAAATTCAGTAATTATTTTTTTCAAAATCTTGTAAATATTGTCCTGCATTTTATCCTTTATCTCTTGCTGCTCCAGTCTACTGATACTCATGGAACAAAAATATTATAAAGAGTATTCTAAATAGTTTAAATTGAGAGGTCTACTGCCATCAAGGGTTTTTTTTAAAAGTGTGTCACAATAATAAGACCCATTATTATCACTGTGATGTTGTTTTACTTACTGCAATTACAGTACTGTAAAATTCAGGTACTGGTAGTTCACTCCTCCAGTCTGTTATCAGCTGCTCCAGTGATTGATGACAGGGCAATTAGGATAGGCACAACAACATTTCCTGAATCAGAATTTAAACCAGTGCAATTACTACACACTTGGTGATTGCACTACCACCCTGTTATGATGCTTTTATTAAGAGAGATAGCATCTGTAAATGCCAGCCAGAAAATAAAGTGCATTCCACAGATATAAAAGTTCTCAGAGAGTTGTGAACCAACACTTGATCTTTTTTTTCAGTTATTTTCGTAATGCCTTCCTAGCCAGCATCCCCCCACCTCCAAGAATGTTCCCATCCTTTAGTTCCCCTCTTCCTGCTGTACATGCATGTGTTTATTGTGTTTTTCTGTCATTGTAACCATGCCACTGCCAGATGCTCACAAGATGGGATTATCGGGGAAAACGTTTACACCGCATATTTCTCACAAGGGCTCTCTCTGGCCAATTACTGTCTTGATGGAAGCCAGAGATTCTCACCAATTACATGCATTTTTCCCGTCTCACGCGTGGATGCCGGCCAAGGCTCAGCTCGCACTGTCAGTGTGGTGTTGGCTCTGGCAATGATATTACCGATGTCCAGAAAAGTGGCACATAGTGGCACATATTATGAATCCTGGCAAGTAAAGTGCTGGAATTACATGGAGGGGACACCACATGTCCCACATCTTTCCTAAGCGCTTTAAAAAAAATTGAATTGTTGGCATTGCTTGCAATTTAAAAATCCCAATCATATGTTTGACTCTTCCAAGAATCAGTGGGCAGCCCTTAACATCGCTGTGTAGAGGGCTCACTGGCACACATGTAAATAAATAACAGTTGTGCTTAAGCTTCTACTTGTAATAACTTTAGCCCTATGCTGATGAAAAGCAGAGAGAGTCCTGCGTCACTCATATCTATTGTTTAAGTTTTAAAGAAAGGGGGGAATCACAGCCGTTGACAACAAAACAGAGGTGGCTTGTTATGTGTTTTTATTCTCGTCCAAGGACAATTAAAGCGGCTGCAAATGCCTTAGCGGTTGTTGGCTGTCTTAACCCCCCAGCTTTATGTCTACTGCCTCCCTCAATCCCTCTAAATAAGAACCATGTCTCTGCGACACTCATGCAGTTGCAACAAGTTAAGATTTTTAGGAGGCTGAGACTAACTGCTCCATCCCCTGAACCACAGTTGTTTTGTTGTTCTGTGTGGTTGGTGTGTGTGGCTTCTCAGACATCTGACTTGTCCAGAGCCTTAGGATCTGGGCTCATTTTCATTTTTTTTTTCATTTACAGACGGACACAAACACAAAGATAAATGCTTGCACTTTTGCACATGTACCCAGTCATGCATGCCAAACATTATCCTCTTCTTGACTACCCTTCTTTGTTTTGACTTTGAATAATCTTCCTCCCTTTCCTCCTGCAGTTTATTTCACACCAAAGTGTTTTGACCTACTCACAACCGAACGGAGAAGTGAGTCACGACACTCAGGATGCTGACACCAAAATATCTCACCTTATTTACTTTGGGAGTGTTTACGTGTGTCAGTCTCTCTTCATTCCCTTGCCTTCCTTTCACTTATACACTTTCCAGAGCCCCTGCTGTGCTCATAGGTGATACTGACACATGGCTGCTACATTTGCTGTTTTTGCAAATCTGGCTCTTTTGTTGCAATGTCTATTCTTACTCCCCTCCGGTCTCCACTCAGCTTTGTGTAAATGTCACTCTTCCCCAGTCGTTTCTCTTAGGCACGGCAAATTTAGAGTTCGATCAGTTATGCTGTCAGCGAAATATCACTCAAATTCAACACAACAATAAGTCATAGCCTCATAGGGTTTTGTGTTGTGATAATACCACTTTTTTGAGTTCCATTTAGCATCTGAATCAATCAATTGAATAATGCAATCCATGTTTGAGATTTAATAAGTCCTCCTTCAGCAATTTTTGTTCCACGTGTGTGGCATGGAAAAGAATGTCCATTCTTCTCAGATACACTGATTGTGATTTATTTTGAACTGAATTACTAACTTACTTACATCACTAAAACTATTTGTCCATACCCAATTTAAAAAACAACATTCAAAAACATTTTTCTTGATTCTTTGTAACCTAAAAATTTTGACATACTTTCATTTGCACTACATTTAATTATTAGATATATACATTTTTTAATTTTAGAATATTTATGGAATATGTGTTTAATAAATTGACTAAATATTTCAGATGACAATTGCTTTTTGAACAGAAATATATTTAATATTTTTTCATATATGCATGTTATGCTGAAACTAATAATTATTTTTATTATCAATTAATTTGATGATTATTCTCCCAAACAACTAATTAATTTGCCCTATAACATATCAGAAAGCAGTGGAAAATGCCAACTTTGATATTTAATTGTGCAAGTTATATTCAGACATATTAAAGTAGCCTTATTTATCTAACCAACAGTTCGAAACCCAAAGATTTTCAGTTTACTTTCACAGAACTAAAAGAAAAGCAACAAATCTCTTCTGAGAAGCTTGAAGCAGTAAATGTAGTTGTTTTTGTCAGAGGAATCAATTAAGACAATTTTTGCAGATTAGTTTCTTGTCGAATCATTACTTGACAAATCATTTCAGCCCTACATGTCTATGGGAAATTGTAAGAAAAGAATCCAAAAAAAGTTTTTAAGACATCCTGCATGGTTTTTTCAGTTGAGTTTTAGAATTAAAATGTGCTTAAAAGTAGCCAAGCTTGAATGTGTCATTGAGGCTTTTGGTGTTGTGTCACCATATGTGAGAAACCTCATGAATAAAAATACATCAGCCTCATGATTCTTTGGACTTAAAGACCACGATATAATGTGAGTGAGTCAAAAGCCAAACCAACTAGTTTTAGCTGGCTGTCCTCAAGCTTATGGTTGTATTTCACACTGAGTCTTTGTGTATTATTGTTATTTCTCTTATATCCCCTTCGTGGGCTGTTTCTGAATTGCTCATCATAAGACAGAGGAAGCACCGGTGGAAGTGATTTGTTTACAGCCTCTCCGTAGACTTGTGGTTGCAGGTACCGATAATGGCTGCTAATTTCAAAGGCCTTGTGGGATCGGTCCCCACCACAGCCTGCTGTTGTCCCTGTGGAGCTTTGTGTGTATGTACGCGCAAGAAGAGAGACAAAGTGAGCAGTTGGGTGATTAGCCGTCTTGCCTGTGTGTGCACGTCTGTCTGCGTGTGTGTATGTTTGTATGTTTCCTCCTCAAGTGGGTTTAATGGGGATTTGGGGAGGGTGTGAAAAGCCCAAGCGGCACCTCACAGTAGGCAAGCCACTGTTGGGAGAGGAGACGAGAGTAAAGCCTGGACATAAGCCGGCTCCCCCCTGCAACTGAACCGGGGGGGGGGAGGGTGCCAGGGGGCCCATCAAAGCAAATGCTGTGTTTTTATGCATATGTGTTTATATGAGTGAGTTTATAGGGATTTTTAATTTATGAAAGAGGCTTCACATGTGTTCAATAATATGCGCTTACTGTGAGATCTAACACCTAAACTTCACTCCGTTCTCCTCTCTGCTCCTTTCCACAGGAAATGCAGCTGGAACACGCTCGGCAGGCTTTTATCCAGCGAGACCAAGCCCACAGCGGCTCGGTGTCAGCCCTGGACTTCAGGGACATCATGGTTACCATCCGGCCGCACATGCTCACACCCTTCGTGGAGGAATGCCTCGTGGCGGTGGGTTTTTGTTTGACTCTGCGGTTCTGTCTTCCATTTGTTTTACTGCGGTCCATAAGAACCAAGCAGCAGGGTTAAAAAATAGTGAGATCAGTCACTGCTGCACACCTGGGAGTTATTATATACGAGCATTTTTTAAGTACAAATTGAATTATCTTTATGGAGCTGCATCTTATTGATAAATTAGGTCACTGAGAGATTTAATTTAATATGTTAGCTGCAATTATTTCTATTATGGTACGGTTGAACTTACATCTATACTTATCATGTTTAGTGATATTTTGATACAGGTAAGTATCTGCATATTTAAGAAAATGTTAGCATTTTCAATTGTAAGATGATTTGAAATTTTAGAAATAGAAGACTCCCTTTACATAAATATATACTTCAAAAACAGTGTTTGCGACTGATTAGTTGCTAATGCCCGTCATGAACACGAGCAACTTAACATTGCTCTATTCTTTAAATATGAGTTAAATGCAAGACTACTTTCTTTCTTTTTCTTTCTTTCTTGTAATTTTTCTCCCTGTGTTCGCATCCTTCTCTCACACCCCCACAACCAACTGTGGCTTTCTTTTTTACCCCAGCTGTTCATCTCTAATTCCTTCTTCTTCCTCTTTGCTTTTTCTGTCACCTCTCATCCGTCCTCTCTCTCTCTCTCTCTCTCTCTCTCTCTCTTCTTCCCTCCCTTCATTTTTCCTCCTTCTCTCTTGGCCGCCCCTCTTTCTGTCCGTCCGTCCCTCCCTCCCTCCCCCGTGTCTCTGTCTCTCTCCCAACATGTCATTAAGTCTAACCTCTCTGGCAGTGTCAGAGCCAAGCAGGCCAGCTGAATGGGAAGATAGAGACAGAGATAGATGGTGACTGGAGCTTTACAGTCCATCATCTTTGCCCGTGTGTTTGTGTGTGAGCAGCTGTGCACGTGTACTCTATTTGTTTGGAACTCTGAGATGTTTGTTTTCCTTTTTTTTTTTTTTTGCGTCTTGTCTTCTCTTTAAGTGTGTCAGTGTTTTTGTTGCGCGTGTGTGCGCCTTGTGTCTGTGTCCATGTCTTGCCCCATTTCATAAACACCTTGTAGACTCTGTCATTTTCTCCACTGTGTTTACCTCACCGACCAGACATCTTGGTGTGCTGTTAGTAAACTCTCTCTCTCTCACACACACACACGCACACACACACACACACACACACACACACACACACACACACACACACAGATAAAAAACACCAAAAACACTCAAGACACAAAGATCGCA
>JAQMCX010000019.1:4636107-4651445 GCA_029814765.1 Acanthurus leucopareius | reverse complement strand
TCTCTCTCTCACACACACACACACACACACACACACACACACACACACACACACATATATCAAAAACCCCATAAACACTGCAGACACATTAAATGCTGTATTAAGCCTTACACAAACAGTGAAACAACAACCTTTAATTCAGTCCCTGAACACGTTTAAATATCAACTTCACACTTTTCTCACCCAAATCTTATTCTCCTCTCCCCTCTGTGCAAAACTGTGTTTTGGATATGGTGGGAAGATCCATGTCAATAGGCTCATAGATATGAACAGTAAAAAATGTCTCTGTTAGGGCAGTTTCACCCAAACCAGAGCTTCCAGCCCTTGATTCAAACACAGCAAGCTGCAAGCAGCGTTGCCAAACGTGTCTGTAAAGCAAACAGTGCCATCTAGTGAAAGGAAGCCTTAAATTTTCTATTGCCTCAACCGTCATCATTGTTAAGAACTGCAAAGCCTCCTGGTTCATCTGATACTCTGGCCTAAGCAACGCAAAACAGGCAGCAGCATTTATGAAAGGTACTCAAACACACATTTCTAAACCGACAGATGTTAAAATTGCTCCTCCAAGTGTTTTGAGAGCCTGATTTGATGAAGATGGGATGTTTGTTCACACAAGACAGTTTGTATGCAGTCTGGAATGTCCTAAAGAGCCAAGTGTCTATTTTTAATCCGTTACCTTTTTTCTATTTTCTGTTTTTTTTACTACTTCCTCAACCTCATAAAGAGAGTTAATTAAACTCCCTCAGTGTGTTCCTTGTGCGATGGAAAAAGTAGTGGTTGAGGCTGGTTTACTCTTCCCCGTGGAGGGATGATAAAGAGGAACGTTGATGATTCACCACTGGTGTTTTGTCAGGATTCTTTTGTAACATGTAATGTTTTAGTATATTTATTCTTTGTATACTTGCACATAATCATCAAATCTAGATTCATCTCTCAAGCATTTGTTCTGTTCGTAATGTGAACAACTTTTATTTCAGTCTCCTAACATTTTAAAATATTATCGTCACTCTTTCCCAGGTTGCGGGTGGCAGCACATCTCATCAGGTCAGCTTCTCATACTTCAACGGCTTCAACTCGCTTCTCAACAACATGGAGCTAATCAGAAAGATACATGGCACCCTGGCTGGTCACCGCCGAGATGTGGAAGTCACCAAAGGTATTGACGAGGGAAAAAAAAACACAAAAACTCCTACACAGACCAATAATACATATCAACATAGACAACCAAACATATTCATGAGTATATACATAGACATCAAACATTTAATGTATTTATCTATGAGTATATATGCACCCGTATGCAGTGCAAGAAGGCAGCTTACAGGACACACACTCACAAAACAAATGCAAGAACTGCATGTGCTTGGATGCACCAGTTTACACAATCCTGCTCTGTAGGCAATATTAACTGTGTTTTCCAGATAATGTATTTATGTCTGTGGGTGTTGAGCTGAGGGTGGAAACTTGTTTTTGTTTGGTTTTCTTCCTTCCCGGTGGTATTTAAATGGGCATGCTGGATCTGACCCAGCACACGTACTGCATACTCACAATCCCTGATGGGGCCTTGCTTGTCTATTAGACATCCTGGCACTGATCTGAGGACCACTTAATTTGTCCTGGAGTGTGTGGAGTGTATAATGAGACTTTTAATTCTTCAAATACAGACAAAATAAGGAAGGCTAGCTTTTGATCATGTACCCACTTTTTCAGGATGAGGTGTGTGGTTTCACCCTACAGATCAAACATCCTTTATATTACTGTCGAGCAGAGGGTAAAGATACAAGGTGCTGAAAACTTTGAATTCTTACCTATTGATCCAACAGCTTTTTTCTTTTTAGACATTTGCTCTGCGTCTCTCTGTCTCCCATGGTTAGTTTTTCTTTCAGTCCTTATCTGTCTTACTTGCCTGCCCCACTTGCTGTCTCTCATTCCTTTCCTCAGTACTTGGCAGGAAGCCCTTGTCAGCTTTCTCTTTCTTGCTGTCCCTCTCTGTTCTTTCTGGCTCCATCTCTCCTGCTCTGGTCGTCTTTAAGAAACCATTCTGACCTCTCTCCACATGGCCCACGGCCACTAGTGTAGCACTATGATGCTATCTGAAGCCTTATCAAGGGTGTGGACCATAGCCGACCTGGACCATGAGTCCATGCACTCCCCAGGCTGTTCCCACCATGGCTACACCAAGGCAAGGCTTGGCTCGACCCCACAGTGGCCCGTAGCCAGCCAGACCTCCACAGCCACCACCCATTCACCCTCCACTCCCTGAGTCATTAAGGCCTCCTCTGGGACTGCAAGTGCTCGCCTTCATGTACTGCTGGCTGGCAGACAAACACATACTGTACACACATATCTGTGTGTATCAAGTCCGTGCATTTTTTGTGACACACTATTTCAAACATTTCTCATGTACACACAAGAATACAGATACTTTAACACAGCCAAGCATGCACACATGCGTAATAATCCTGATTGATTCCTTATGTGCAACAAGGCCACTGTTTTGCCTTGGGGACGCCATTACGAAGCCTAACGCCTACACAAAGGAAAGTGCACATGTGTGTGAGGGCTCGTGTGTGTTTGTGTGTGTGGGTGCAGGAGACCTTTTATTGAGCAAGGCAGTGTATAACTGTGCATGTGTGTGAATAGGTTAAAATCAGGTATTCGTGTTTGAAACATTTTGTGAATGCATCTTCACTGGAAAGGATAGTGCCAGAGCTAAACATACGAGAGCCAGCTCAATTCTGAAGGTCATTGGGCTTGATACTAGTAATTTGTGTAGAAATACAACTGCAATGATCTGATTTTTGCCAGAAGGATTTTTTAAAAATTATGTGTTGTTGCTGTTTTTTGTTTTTTTGTTTTTTTAAGTATTATTATCATTTTGGAGTAAGTAGTTTGTCTTGCACCACTTTGACTTTGGCAGTTTGTGGTTTTGAGTCACATGTCTGAAAATTAATTGACTGCTGTAAAATTTTGTGAAAAATTCACATTTCCACTCAGGATACATTAGAATAAACCAGATAATCCCCTTACTTTTCATCATCATCATCTTCAGATCAAAATTATAGTTTGCTCTAATATATATCATGTTAGCATTGGCATTCTGAGAACGGTAGCGGTAGCATTGAGCTCAAAGCACAGCTGTAATCAAAAAGCCTCACAGATTTGTTTGCATGGCAGTAAACTGCTGGTAGTGATATTTAATTTCCTCCCTTTTAAAATCCATTTGTTATGTGCTTTGTAATTGTTTTGGTCTATGCTGTATGAATAAAAAATTTTATTATAATAGTTTTAACATTCCACCATTAGGCATTTATTAACAATAGAGCACTAATAGTCTTAGCCATGTAGTAAGAGTTTAATTTGAGTAATTCTTTAATGCGTAGCTGCTTAGATGCTCCTGATCTAGGCCGTGTCATTAATTGTCTATCTGGAAATGTCAGCAGCTCTGTTCACCATTGCTCATCATCTTAATACTCTGTGGGCTAAAGCACTTCACAATGAGGCAGGTAATTGTAAAATGTGCGTAGAGGTCAGTCATGTGTGTATGTGTGTGTGTGCATGTGCATGCGCATGCGTGTGTAGTGGGGACTACAGGTAGACAGGTTATCAGCATATCAGCATTTTGATCTCCCCAGACAGAATTCTGTCTATGTCTGAGTGTGCGTGTGTGTGCATGCGTGCATGTGTGTGTGTGTGTGTGTGTGTGTGAGAGAGAGAGAGTTTACTCTTGTGTAAGTATGCTCTCTCACATGCTTGTGAGCATTACCTGCATGTACCCATGGATATGTGTGTGTGTGTGAGAGAGAAAGGGAGCATGCCTCAGGGGTAAGCTGAGCCTTGGCAGGGTGAATGGCTCCAGTGTAGGACGACTTTGTCACAACCCCAACCTGCTGCTCTTTGAATAAAGCAGTTCAAACAATGCTGACTCCTAGACTGTAAGCCAGCCTACAGTCAACCTGTTCTTTATTCCACCAACAATAGATCAGGTCTTAAGTTACAAGATGATAAAGCTGCCTCAGAAGAACTCCTTTCCACAATCTTCATATTTTTATTCTATGTTCTTATAACAAATCTAACTTTGAGCATTAGAGCAAAATCCCCTTAAAACAGTGTGACATTACAAAAGGTATTGGCAATATGTCCAGCATTCTAGGACCAACATGATCAATCTAGTGTTCACGTTCTTTTTTTGTATGTATCCCTCTATGGTAACAGGGGCAATAAGAACATAATGAAGAGCAGGATTTTAGCAAAGACCATAATCCCATGGTCATTATCTAATTTGCAATCTATTTGTTGTCATTTAATGCATATCGCAGTTTAAAAGTAGCTAGTCTGTGTATTTATGAGTTTTCAGAGTTCTTTCAGGGACACACAAGCATTCACTGATTTATGTTGACATTTATGAGATAGATTATGGGATAACCTTAACATCAAACATTAAAAATATTGAATGAAAGGTGTAAGACACGCTAAAGAACTTGTGAAAAACACAAACAGCTAGCAGTAATTTTGCAAATAAACACTTAATCATATTAATTTGATGGATTGTATGTAGCATAATATCACCTGATGATGCTGAGTCTTTGATACATTTTAGTTCTTCCTCCTGTTTTTATTACTGTGTCTACATTCAATTTCGAATACAGTGCTCTTTGCTGATGATGTTGTTCTGAAAAGTTTGCAGCCAGCTGTGCAGCTGTTTAGATCATTGTCATCGCCTCCAAATTTTAGGATGGAAAAAGATCACTTGCCCACTTTGAGTTAGAACAGAGCTTCTCCTTAAGGTAGGCAGGTAGAGATATGAAGTTTCAGTTGAGGGTAAATGGTAAATGGACTGCGTTTATACAGTGCTTTTCTTTAGGCCACTCACAGCTCTTTAGACTGCATATCAGTATTCACCTGTGCACACACACACTTATTCAAACACTCATGGCTGGGGTTCCTACACAAACTGCCTGCTCATCAGATCAGACAAACACACACACACATCCACACACACACTTGCACACACTCACTTACTTACTAACACTCGTTCTTCAAAGGAAGACCATTATATTAGCAAAATTAACTGACTAAAGATTGTCAAAAAAACAACCTGGGGTGGATATTGGAAAATTGTATATTATTTTATGTTTTGAATACTATACTTTAATGCAATGAGAATTTTCCTTGGAAATTTTTTTTTTCTTTTTCTTTAATTATATCGTACTTCCCAGATTTTATTGGTTTAAGAAAAAACACAATTAACAGATAACAGAAACTCTGATATGAATCCTATCTATCCTTGGAATACCTTGGGTCCCCTCCGGTGGATGAAGCAACTGAAGATGATGGGACATCTTTGCAGTTTGCTGCTACTGTGATCTTGAGATAGAAGTGCAGTAGAAAATGGATGAATGTGCAGATCTGTAAACCTTGGTTTCTATTATAAGGTCACCTTTTCTGTACAAACCAACAAAACCTGTTTTTATTTGTAGAGGAGTTTATCGTGGCGGCTCAGAGGTTTGGCCAAGTGACACCCATGGAGGTTGACATCCTCTTTCAGCTTGCTGACCTGTCAGAGCCCCGTGGGTAAGGGTCACAGACACTCACACACACACACACGCAAAATAACATCACTAAAGTTTCAAAAAAGAGCAAAAAAGGAAATGATGTGGATGTGATGGCCATGCAGCTGTAGACATTGTTTATTTATGTTAGCAAGAACAGGCAAACTGGTAATAATAGAGAAATAGCATCTTACAACTATATTCACACCTAAGTAATTTAATTTGTTTGTGACTGAGCAGCCAAGTTGCTGAGTGATGGCCCATTGGTTGGACAACTAAGTATCCGAGTATTTCTTTTTGCCATTGCTCTTTCACATGTAATAGACACAAACAGTCCTGATGTCTGTGGCCGAGGGGGCTGCATGAGGTCAATTCTCGTGCTGCTGATGGCAGAAGCTGTCTGTTGGCAGAAGCATTAGCACATCCCTCTTTGCTAATCTATAAGAGATTCTGTTTACTGCTCTTTCTAACATAACACATATAACTGGTCTTTATAATAACCTCATGAATTTATAAAGTACATTTTTTTATGTGTTCCTGGATAAACAGGGTGTGGCTGTTTCTGCAGTAATGAAGTTAAAGGGACATGGGTTTCTCTGCTGCCTCTGTGTGTTTCTACTGGTCTCTCTCTCTCTGCAGGGCTGCCAACTCATCTGCATTGAACATCAGAGCAATTTGAGACATTAATACGGTTTACACAGACATACTGACCTAATAGCCTGCTTTTGGGAATTGCAGTCAAAAGTTTCAGAGCCACACAGAGCGTCCACATGACCACAACCCACTGTCACTCCTGCTGACATTATGACATTTTTTAACTCAAACGTAGTTTTATCACTAATGTAACTATTTTGCCACAGTTTAGCACACTGAGACACATGGTCCAGCTGTGCACTAGTTTATAACGTAGTCTTGTTTCCTCAGGTAGTCAGAGAGTTGTGCACAATCAGTCTATCTCACAGTTTCCCCCCTGGGCACCTTTACCCTCAGGGTCTGTACCTCAGAGAGATGAGCGATTTCTTCCCTCTTTAACTTCTCTGTAAAGCATCAAAAGAGTAAGACATGACTTCATCAGTGCCAGAGAATCCTCTTTCACTCTAAAACGGATCCAACCTCCCCATTTATCTTAAAAAAGGGCAATTCCAGTCCCGGTGATCCATGGCATACAACAACTGTATGCGTCTCACATTCCCCCTCTTCCTTTGCGTTTGCCTTACGGCCCGACCAGTGCACTCATAATTTCTAACCATGGCCTGAGACACCACCTTATTATTATTTCTGGGCAATGGGATACTTTAATAGCTCTCTCTTCTCCCCTTGATTGGAGATGCAGGAGATAATAGCCCCAATATTCAGAGGAGAGAGGTGTGTGTGTCGGGGGGTTTGGCGTTCCCCGTCCTTTCAGCCTGGGAAATCTGGGACCGCCATAGAGATGCAATGGAAATCCTCACAAAAGCAGCAGTTTCACATCCGAAGGTTAAGCGTCTTTGCTTTACTTGGATGAAGGGATAAAGAGGTGGGAGTTGTCAGTTCCTATAGATCAGCTGTCATACTCAATCATGCCAAGCACAGATCAGGATTTTTCACTGCTGCAAGACTTTCACATGGAAACGATGGCAAACTATCCATAAATTTTGAGTAACTTCAGCCTGACAGAAGGTGCTTCCAAAGGTCATGGACTCTGTGATTCATTGATGAAATGTTATAATCCTCTGAGAGTTTTTACAGCAGTTGACAGTTACTTGAAACCTCTCACGCTCTGAATTCTCTCTCCTCATCAGACGTGTTGGTTTAGTGGACATTGAGAAAATTGCTCCGCTGGAGGAAGGCGCCCTGCCCTACAACTTGGCTGAGGTCCAAAGACAGGTACAGAATATGAAGACTTGTTGATGTGTCTGGTTTCCTCTTCCACATTGGCAGCGCTTCATGTCTCAGTAAATTTTCCAGGTCTAGATGTCACCATGCAGATGTCTAATATTTATACCATAATTGATATCTCCTGTTCACCAGTAATAAATACCTCAAAACAAAGCTACTGTTTGATTTATAATTATGGTAAGAATTTCACAATCAATTCAATGAGACATTGTTTTAGAGTTGGGTCTAAGTGAATGGTAAAAAAAAAAAAAAATAAAAACATGGATCCGAACAAGTTTTGTCAGATATAAAGTGGAAAGTTTGTCCCCAAAATTCCAGTAGGCCAGTACTCATCAGTCCTGCTCATTTTCAAAAGTTCATACCAAAGTTCAGGCCAAGTTGTTTCCAAGTAACCTCCCATCACAGACTTAATCTTAAAGAAACTTTTTTGAAAGAAAACAGCACTAAACTTCTCCCTGACATGTGGCTGAGACCTGATGAACCTCAAACATGCTTCAATTTGCAAAATAATAGATGTGAAGAGACTTTGCAGCAGCTAACAAGAGCAATTTGTAATGACGAAGAGGAAGAAGGACGTATGGGCAGACAGACGGATGAGCAAAGCACTGTTTTCCTACCCGGGCCTGTTCGGATAGATTTGTGTTGTCTGGTGGGTTCCAGCGCAACAGTAAAGGCTTGGCCAGGCCATATTGCAGCAGGCGGGGGCCAAAGGGGAGAAAGCAAAGGGGCCCAGCACTACGCAGACGCCAGTCCCACCACAATGAGCCACTTTAGGCCCTTGTGGTTTGGCCTCAGGGGCTGGCCGCCAGCTAGCTGAAACTCTCTCTCATCTTATGCTAGTTCTCTTCCATTTCCTTTTTTGATCTACCTCTCTCTTATTTCTCTACTTTTTTTTCAGTTTTTCTTTTCTTTCTATATGTCCTGTTAACTTGTTCCCTTTTTCTTCTTCAAACATTCTGTGGGATGGTATTGCCAGGTTTCACCAGCACAATGAAGGGAAGGAGGTTGCATTTAAAGAAAGAAGAAAGAAAGCTTAGGAGATGAAATGTAAAAGGGGGTGGGAGTTAACTATGACAGGTGGACCTGTTCCACAGACTCCCAACCCCCTCAAACATACATACACACACACACACACACACACACATTTATACTTAAAACACTCCAACCCCCTCTCCCCAGGGTCGAGAGGCCAGGGCTGGGCAGACCAGACAAGGCAACAGGTACCTCAGGTGGAGGGGGGAGTGTGGCTAATGTTACTGTGTGGATAATGCCGGCTACTAACACTCCTCTGCTCTTTGCGCACAACGGTGCACTAACATCATGATGATTTCAGATTTTTTTCACAAAAGCTCTAACATACTGGTGAAGACCAAATTAATAATGCGTGGTGATATTAGATAAAAGTTATTTTAAATATGCTAAAAGACTATATAAGGAGCTTTTCATATATTCTTAGTTTAGGGAAAGAGGGAAAGTAATGAAACATATAAATCAAATATAAAAAGAAACTGCTTCATGTGGAATTTACATTTCACATTTAATAGCATGTATCAGAAAAAAATAGTCTTATGTGTGTTTTTTATAATAAAAAGGAACAAAAATTAAAGAGTAAATATGTCTGAAATGACATTTGGGAAAAACATGATGTATATTACAATGTTAAATGATTACTTACAGCAATGAGACACAACAGAGCAACTACACAGCATGGGATCAGGTTGCTTTATTAGCTCAGAGCATGATATCCTCTTCTTTTCCGAACTCAACTCATGATACATCACACATTCTCTCCAGTAGACTGAAATTTTAGGAGCAGTAGCTTCTTCTTTTTAAAATTTACTAACTCAACTATTAGAATTTCTGATCTACCAGCTGATCACTTGTGCTCTGTGCTGCTTTAACCAGAGATTTTATTTAGAGCTGAAATGATTTGTCTGTTAGTTAACAAGCCTATCAACTAAATGAATTTGTAAAATTGTGATATTATATATTAATAATTAATAGATTTTTTTTAACGTTTTTGTTTTTTTTTGTTTTTGTTTTGTTTTCTTTTAATTTGTTTTGTTTTGTTTACAGCCTTCTGGTATTTCATAGTCCAACAACTATCAGTTAATCAATAGAAAAAAAAAACATATTAACTGGGCAAGAAACTGGGCAAATTTGTCTCTGTATCATAATACAGATCAGTATTCAAGACCAAGACATTTTTCTTTTCTTCGACTTTCTTATCAATTTAAAAACATTTACTTCCCTTTATATTAAAGTATCATCTCACCCCCACTTTCCTGTCATCATTCATTTTTTATATGATCATTAAACTGTATACCAATGTCTATCATGGAAGTGGGACTGGCTGTCAATCACTATACAGCAGGTGTGAGAAATGATTGGTGTAATAGCCTGTAATGTATCTCTCACAGTGGTGCAATTAGATGTATGGCATGCAATGCTTAATGTAGAGCAGTAATAAAGAAACAGTGGCGTGTCTAGAGTCATGTCTCTCTTGCTGTTCTGTCCAGCAGTTTTAATTTGTTGTGTTTCACTTCTGCACTCGTGTCTTTAATATCTCTTTCACTTCATGAGAGCAGCAGTTGGGCAGCGACGGCTCCCGCCCCATCCTCGTCCAGGTGGCAGAGTCGGCCTACAGGTTCACCCTTGGCTCGGTGGCAGGGGGTAAGAGTCACGCCCCATTGGCTCCCTGCATACCTTCACCCCACCACCACCCACCCACCTACCTGCTTATGTGCCTACCTGCCCCCCTGCCCCCCTGCCCTCTGCTGTCCTCATAAGAAAAGGGTGAGAGAGAGAGAGAGGACAATGGCCCCTCTATTGCCCTTTTCTTTGCTACAAGAGCAACGGTCGCTCCCCTGCTTAAAGAGAAGTGCTCCCTCTCTTTCTCGCTCAATCTCTCCCTATCTCTTATCCATCCCTCTGTCTCACTCTGTCCTGTCTCTCCCCTCTCTGCGTGCCATGGGAAAACCCTCCTGTGTGGATTCTTTTGTACCTGTGTGAGTGATCAGAAGAGGGAGGATGAGGGTGGGGGCGAAGGGCGGTGCCTGTGTCTTGTGTTTGGCTTCAGACTCCCCACTGTTTTTCTACTCCTCCTCCTGCAGCCTTCCTTCATCCCTTCCTTCTCCTCCTCCTTCTATCCCAAGGGAGACAGCTTAATAAGGAGGTATGGGTCTACCATCCCTTCTTCTCTCTCCGTCTCTCTCTAATTAAGTCTGTCGCCTTGGGTCGGTTCTTTTTGTTTGTGTCCGTCTGTCGGGCCGAAGACACAGGGACTCAAAACATTTGAATGTCTTTCTTAACTCACACGCAAAGACTTCCTCCTCCGCCCTTTTCTCTTCTTTCTCATAAAGGGTAATTTGACCCAGATTACAAAGATATTTTCTAACTTATCTCAGTTAGTTTTTATCAGAGTAATTTTAGTTTTACAGTTTAATATAATAAAAGTAAAAAGCACTTTATTAATCTTCCACATATTCTTATACTATTCTTTATTTGCACCAGAGCTCCAAATGGAATTACCAAACTCCTTTTACTGCACAAACTTGTCATAAATTGCTAATTTGATGATGATTGCCACCTGAGTGGGTGCAAGTTTGGCACATTTGTTTCATTCACAATGTTACTGGAGAGAAAAAATGTACATGTAAGTGTACATTGTAAGTGAATAGGGCATTAAAATTCTTTGTGTTGTACGTGATCCTTAAAGGACCGGACCCACTCATGAATTTTAATTCTACTAAAGGTTTGAGTGCAGAAAAGTAGATAATATAAAAAAAAAAATTCTTATGCCAGTTTAAAAAGTCTCTATGTACAACTGGGTCTTGCATGAGCCCTCCGTTTCTATGAACCTTTTTGCAGTATAAGAAGTTCTTTTTACAGCTGTGGTCTCTGTTGTAGTACCCTGAAAACTGTTAAAAAAAAAAAACCCTAAAAAAACTGAAATACATTTTTTTTCTGTTTGTCTGTAGCTGTTGGTGCCACAGCAGTGTACCCTATTGATCTGGTGAAAACACGCATGCAAAACCAGAGGAGCAGTGGCTCCCTGGTGGGAGAGCTCATGTACAAGAGCAGCTTCGACTGCTTCAAGAAGGTGGTGCGCTACGAAGGCTTCTTTGGCCTTTACCGAGGTCAGTGTGTGTGTGAAAACAAATTTACACCAACTTTATTTCATGTGTCACATATCCAAATAGTGTCAGTTCTGCAATTATGTTACGATTGCAAACTGTCAACCAAATCTCTGAATTCAGCATGCAGCGTTTATCCTGCATTACTATTGCTAACTAGAATACATTCATCGTTAAATATCACTTGTATCCACTTTCCTTAGGTTTAACATAAAATGCATGTTATTATGTCAAAAGTACAACATATGGTTAAACATCCATCATTGAATTTGTATATGCAGCCATCCTTGTAAAGAACAACTTGCAGGAAGTCAAATACATAAAACAGGGCTTGAAAAAACAAAAGTGCTGAGATGAGAGAGAAGAAAGAAGAAGCGAATAGTAGGGACAATGAAAGAGAAGAGAGAGGAGACGAGAGGAGAAGAAAAGTGTAGGGTGGATGGAGGGCGGTGAGTTCACCTCTCTTTTGACCTGTCTCCTTTGAAGTGATTACTGGCTGGCTGGGGACTTTCAGAGCAGGACAATGAACGTCACACGCAGGGCCACATACCTTTAGGCCTGTGTCGCCTGTCTGGATTCACGCACTCATACAGTCACACACACACACACGCACACACACGCACACACACACATAGCAGTACATGTGTGTAAGCATGCGCACATGGACATGCAGGCGACTTCTTGGGCATGCAGGTACGCACATCTCAGGGCTTGACATCCCCAATGACTAGCCCTGTCTTCAGAAACAGGGGTTAGGGTGTCTGTGTCAGTATTGTCGGGGTCAGATTGAAAAAGAGGTCCTAGAATGCCAACAGGGGCCTTTTCAAAAAATCCAATGATTTTGATTGACAGCGCTGGGCTCCCGAGAGGAAACCTGAATGCTTGAATTTCTGTGGGAAACACAAAAGCTTTCAGGAGTGGAATGGTTTCACAGACACAGAGGCAGATGGGTCCGGCTCCAGATAGATGGTCAGACAGGTATACTAACAACCAAGCTGGAGTTATGTAATCGAGGTTGAAAGTGCCCGCTCTAAATACTTTGGAAAAATCTTTTTAACAAAGAATGCGCTGAAAAATAGTCTCAATTGCTAATGCAGAAAGAACACAGGATGTCCCATTAACAAAAAAGCACAAGAAAACATGAATATCCTCAGGGTTTTTTACGAGATGACTTTACCAAAATAAATTTGGAATTTTTTCCCCCAAGTTCTTTGGTGTCTGTACACTGTGTGTCAAAGAAAGTATGTCAGCATTTGGAAAAAAAAAAAAAGAAAAAAGAAAAAAAATCATTTTGGTTTGCTTTTTATGCGGTCCAGGCAGGTTCTTTCGCCAGCTCCAAATTGAGTATATGATTATGTGTGTGTGGCCTCGTTACACACAAACTACTGTGGATTATTAACTGTGTTTGTTACTTTAAGAACATGTGCATGTTCGTGTAAGTGTATGTTTGTGTGTGCGTCTGTGTGTGTGTGTGTGTGTGTGTGTGTGTTTAAGTGATAGTGTGTGTGTTTGTGTGTTGGTGTTAGTGTGTTGGTGTGTCAGTGTGTGTGTGTGTGTGTTTGCCTTAGGGCTGGGTAGGGGGCCAAGTTTCATTGTGCTCTGTTGTGATTATTTTGTTTATTTTTATCCTGCTCTGGGTTGTAATTGAGGTCTGTGTAAACTTTTGGTTGGTTTGTTTTATACTCTGCCCTTTTTTCCTATTCTGGGAAGCAGTTTCTCTCTCTTCATCCTCTCGTTACCCCTTTCTTCCTCTCTCTCTCTCCCTCTCTCTCCCTCTCTCTCCTACTCTTGTTGCCACTCTGATGTCCCCACACTCCACATCAATAGATTTCATTAGCGTCTGGGGGATCTTGCAGGGTCAGACGCATGCGGTGGGAAGCCACACATCATGTGGAGTGTGGGGAAGTGGTGTATGTATACGCATGTGTCTGTATGCCTGTCTGTTGTGTGTGTGGGAGTGAGTAGGGGTACCACAGAGCTCTTTTTTTTTTTTCTAATCACTTTGTCGTTTTCTAATGATAGGTCTTGTACCACAGCTACTGGGTGTGGCGCCTGAGAAAGCCATAAAGCTCACTGTAAGTCAGTGCGTTAGAAAGCACACACAAACACAGATCCATCACTTTCTTCTACTGCTTCAGTCTTTTTGCTGTATTTTATATGTTGTTTTGTCATACTGCACACATATACTGATGATCTTCCATCTACTTACATATGCACATAACCTGTTTTAATCTTCCTGTACTCCTGCATCTGTTAACTGTCAATCAAGCATCTTGATGAACAGCACATACAACATTTAATATTTGTGTGCAAACAGCAGCGATACCGTTGTCGTTACAGCACATGTCTGCCGAACAGCTGCTTATTTATGCTCTATGCCTTTCAGTAGCACCGAAGATGTGAAGCTATATACTCCGGTTGTTAAATGAAACAAGTTACTCTTTAGTGTAAATAAAACACTATCAATATTAAGGCATAGTATAAAATTGTTCATTTTTTGCATCAGATTTTCTGCTTTATATCCTACATAAAACATTGCAGTGTGTTTTAACTGTATATCCATATTGCGTTCCTCCATACCTGCTTTCAGAGTCTGTTTTTTCCTTCATTAAAACCTTTGTGTTTCTTAGGTGAATGACTTTGTGCGAGGAAAGACTAGACAGAGAGATGGCACAGTCCCACTGCCAGCTGAGATCCTGGCCGGCGGATGTGTAAGTATCAAGTTAACTGGTGCTTTTCTGTCATGACAATTCTTTACTTGCTCATTTGCAAGAAAGTTTAGAAGTAAGTGAGTGACACAGCAGTACATGTAGGGATATCATATTGTAAATAATAACAGGCAGAAAAAAAAATTCTCCTATCATCATAATAACAACAGTGTGACTGAGTTGGGACAAGTTTACATTATGTCTGCTTATGGCAGTAGCAAGCTTAGCTAAAAGGGAGAATAATATCGCTTCAGCTGAACGGTTGAGATGAGGAAAGTCCTACAAAAAAGTACAAAAAAAGTCAAAAAATTACATTCTCTGAGCTAACCATACTTGAAATAGAACATAATAATAATGTAAATGTGGTGTCTGGTTCTGCATGTCAATTCATCACCTCATCATCAAAGTTAAGGTTCCTTTCAGGCTCCTCTCTCCTGTCATAGCTCTCACCTTCATGTTCAGTGAGAGTTTAATCAGTGTCATTGCAATTGATATTCAGGATATTTGCAACAGTGTGCAAATGTTTAGCTCACCAAACATGGAGACCCTTTTTCTCCCATCATCATCCTGCACTGTTCTGAAATGATGCTTTACTGTACACACACAGCGTGCACAGTGCTAAGGCAGCATACATCTTGCAACTGTGTTAATCTGTTTTCTGAGGACCGCCCCTCTGACAGTTAAAGCAGACAGACATGGACCTGTTTGGACGCCAGAAGTTAGCGTTTGTTGACGGAACGAGTAACGATCACACATGAAAGAGCAAGCGAGCACGCTCTCAGTGCATGTAGGACTGTGTGCATACATGACAAACAGAAGAGCATACAGGCACACACACACACACACTTGCAGGGAAGAGACGAAGAGATTGACAGCGGCTGCTACCTGAGACTCCCTCCCCCCCACCACCACCACCAGTTAGTTACCTGCTCCCCATCATAGGGTTTGATCACTGAGCTGTCACAGTCTGCCCCCAACGCATGTATGCACAAAAACACACACACACACACACACACACACACACACACACACACACACACACACACACACACACACACACACAC
>JAQMCX010000019.1:4602188-4635689 GCA_029814765.1 Acanthurus leucopareius | reverse complement strand
CACACACACACACACACACACACACACACACACACACACACACACACACACACACACACACACACACACACAGAAGTCAAACCCTTCTGAATCCCATTTTTTAGTGAGGCTCCAGCCACAGCACATGAAATCTGTTTATATCATTTGGTAGCTGTGAAAGTGCTGGTTTGGACCACAGTATCAGATCCGCAGTCTATAAAGTGAAAGACCAAGAAAGATGGAGAGAACAGAAGAAGAAAGAGTGATGAAAAAAAGAGGGGAATAGTCATGTTATATATTCCCTTTCTGTGTTCTGAACTCCTCCACCGCAACTTCTTTATCTCCTCTAATGTGCTGTTTTGCCTCATTTTTTCCTTTCCTCCTCTACTCTTCTCACCTACTCTTTCCTCTCCTCACCTCCTCCTCTTGCCCTCTCCACTCCCCCTCCATAAACCCTGTGGCTCAGCACCATTAAGCTCCGGTGCGGGTTGCCAGTTTCTAATGATTATTTGGTAAGAATGGCATGCTCCGTTGACTGAGCTGGCAGGATGCTTATCTGGCAGTCACTGGTCTGCATTTTAGGACTTAAGTTACACAAAATACTTACTGGGTCATTGCTTAGAGGAGGAGCGTGGTAAGACTGGGACTCAAAACACAGTAATACTTTGTTTGCATTCACTGTGAATGTATCACAGTTTGCACGACTGGTTTTAAGTCTTTGTAATGGGTTTCTTATTCAGGCCTGATGTGATTTATGACAACATTATCAGAGGATCTAATACGCACATATTTACACACACTTACACACACAGACCTGCACGCATAGCATGAAGGGTGTTAAGCACAAATGAAAGTCTGATTGTTATTTATGGGTACTCGCTAATGTTTTCAGTAGGTGCTAATCTGTTGTTTAGCCATAATTGAATGGTTGGCATGTGGACACGTTGGAAGGGGGTTCTTCAAACTTAACCAAGGTCTTTTCTTGCAGCACACACATGCACATAGCCAGGAGCTGTGATGCGTGCATAAGGTGCTGACGTCCCAGGTTTGTAAGGATCACCTTGCCTTGTAATTACCTGGGAATCATGAGAGAGCTGCCGACGCTGTCACTCCATAATCACAACCCTCAACCTCTCCACCTCAACCTCGACCTTCCCTCACTTCTCTTGTTTTGACTACTCCTCTCTCTGTTTCTGTCTCAACGTCGTTTTCTCTCTCTCATTAGCTCACTCTGTTTATTCGTCCGATTGCTTCTTTTTCTACTCGTTTCCCTCCAGCTGTACAGGATGTTCAAAGTTTTTGAGTTTTCCACTGCTAAGTGGGAATGTGGGACTGCAGAGCATGAAAAAAAAGCCCTTCATTGTCACTCCTTTTATCTCTTGTTGTCACATCTAATTGTCAGCTCATCCTTCAGAACAATGTTGTTGTTTACTCTCCATGTGTAAACAACATCCTCATCTCCTCCATCTCCAGTCTCATTAGTATCAAACTGAAGCTGCCAATGCTGCTAGAGGCCGACGCCAATAGCCTCTTAATGCTCGTGCTATTAGCCAGCGTGTAATCAACTTGGTTATTTCCATAAAACAAGTCGTAAAGAGTTAGCTGTGAGATGTAGCAGCTTTGGAGCAGCAGCCCTCCTGCTATTCACAGCCTCTCGTTGGGTCTGGAATTGAAGCTGTAGCCCACTATACACGCACCTTCAATGAGACTATTATGATCTCTGTCCGTTCCTCCTTTTTCTAAGGCAGTGCATATATGGTAACACTTAAAACTGAGGGACATTTGGCCAAAAAAAAAAAAAATGCCCGTGTTGCAGATTGTAGCTTGATCCTTTCCCGTAAGGCAAGAGGGGACAAGCACAATCCATCATTCATAACCAAGCGAATGATGGAGGGGGAGACAAGCAGAGAAACAACAACAAACAGACCAGGCCTGTTTAAGACAGAGACAGCACCATGGCAACCGATTGCTATCTAATTGCGATGTGCCACCCTTTTGCGTGTAGCTACAGTTACCACTGGCAACAGTAACAAGAGTGAGACAGTACTGAAGAGATGAGAGAGATCGTTTTAGAGGAGGTCAAAGAAAGAAGGAGGGAGGACGGAATTGGAAAAAAACGTAAGAGAAACAATTCAAGGGAAAAAGGAAGACATAGAAGTCAGAAAAAGCCCACTTTCAAATAAAACAAACAGTGTAAACATTTCTAGGATGCCGTCATGTTCCCTGACTAGACACAGTTAACCATTCGTCTTGCCACAGCTCCACCACAGCAGCTACCTCTTATACTTAAAGGCCTGACCGATCTAAAAGGCACATGGAGACCAGTCTGAACTTGCTGTAGTGTTGCTGCCCTCCTCTTACAAGTACAGGTTTAGAGAATTGTGTCAAGTGAGAGGTTAGAGAGAAAAAGAGAAGTCAGAGTCCCCGCAGGGTCTGTGTGATGAAGACAAACAGCTGACAGATTCAAACGCATCAGCTGGATTTCCCGGTACTCTCCTGTACTCTCCTCCTCTCCACATGTTTGTTTTGCGGCTGGTTGCTGAGGCAGCACTTGTGTTAGGTTGCATCACTTGCTGCAGTCGGTCCAAAGAAAGATAATAGTTTCGATTTGATTGTAATACAGTGTTTATATTTCATCAGTGCAGCGTGATGAAATGAACACTTCATCTCTAGTGGAACTCAGACACAAAATCTCATGATAAACAGACCAAATTTGTGTTGACATTGGGCGTTCTTTGCGGCAGCTAACGTTTTAAAGCTTTCATTCTGTTGATTTCTTTTTGTCTCTCTGTTGCTGCAGGCTGGTGGCTCCCAGGTGATCTTCACCAACCCGCTGGAGATTGTAAAGATCCGCCTGCAGGTGGCAGGAGAAATCACCACGGGGCCTAGGGTCAGCGCCTTGTCCGTCATCAAGGACTTAGGCTTCTTTGGACTTTACAAGGTGAGAAAGATTGTTGGGGTCAGAGGTGCATGTATGGAGAGGAACATTACACACAATGCAGCTTGTCCCAAAATCTCAGATGTAGCTGATGCAATTCAGATAAAACTCTCCAGAATTACACAACTTGTCTACTTGAATACAGTATTTTTTTTTTAAATCGAGAAATTTGGGTTTAATTTGTAATTTTACATATTCTAATATGTCTTGGGAGCAATTTTGACCATTTCATTAAGCTATATAAGGCTAACACACATATCTGCTAAACATGTACAAGCAGTAGTAGTAGTAGTAGTTTTTATGCAAGGTACTGCACACAATGAAGATAAAAGTAAACGTACTAAGCCACAAACAACAACGCTACAGACTAAAACTGAATGTATTGTAAATAAACACAACATTTGAGTCCCTCCGGTAATTTCTGCAGGCTTTCTTACTAAAGTCCCAGTAGGATCAGTGAGCTCTGTAGTGGTTCATAAGTCTGGAAATTTAGAAATGCCCAGAATCAGCTTTTTCCTCCTTTGGTCTCTACAGTAAAATTGTTACCCTCATTACTTCGCCTGTGCTAAAACCTGACTGGAAATGTGTTGCATTGCACTTGTTCAGCTTATTTGGTATCATAGTAAAATCTTGTGGTTAGATCCTGTGACAGCATCTTGGTCTCCACACACAAACTCACTTTTTCATTTTGTCTTGCTCTCAAGTAAACACTCATATTAATGTGTGTCCCGGGAGTGATGGTGGGAGATAAATTTGTTACAATAGTCTCTTTAAAACAAGCGATGCACGGGCAAAAAAACTGAAGTCCCCATATCAGTAAGGAGATGTTGGATCTTAAGTACTTATAGAACAAAACTTTTGGAAAGTAAACATAATTTCATTCAATGTATTTCCAACTAGGCCACATTTATCTTTAAACGAGAGGTGAAGTCATGAAGGAAGCCAAGAGCCATATTTCATGACACACTCGAGTTCAAGTCAGATTTGTTGCTACTAGTTTAATTCTCAAATGGCTGCCAGACGTCCAGTTTCCACTCTATTGTATTTTCATCAGCCTCAATATTTCACAACAATCCATTATTTCTCGTTACTGTTATGACTAACTCGTGATTTTTCTATTAACTCTTGTACAGCTATACATACTATCTCACCCCACATCAGCTATCATTTAAATCAACAATTCCATGTGGTCTTCTGTTCAAGAACAAGAAAAGGCACAATTTATGTTAAAAGCTGTATTTAACCTTAATTGCCATAATTGGTATTTTGCAGTGGCTCGGGATAAAAATCACAGTGCACTGTTTGAACATATTAGAGTTGTATGATATGTATTATGCACCCAACACATTGTAAAGCAAGCGTGAAAAATCATAGTGTCAATAGAGGCTAATATAAAAATATGGTTGCGTTGGTGTGTTTTAAAAGATATTTTCTGTATTTTCATAATTACTATACCTCTAAATATTATGACTTCTAACAGCAGTCTGCATGCAGCACTGAGGCGTGCGAACACAGTGTTCTTTGGATGCTACAGGTTAGACAGAATGGGAATCAGTGAACGAGCTGCAACCACCGCTAACGTTAGCAGCTTAACTGGCTAGATGAGGACATTAGCCCTCAGGGTGAAACAGAGCATGTCTAATTAAATTACATAAATAAGTCTTAATGGAGCTTGGCAGGGAAGAATCTGCTTCAACTGTAAACACAATCAACTGAAAATGTCAATCTCATACCTGCGGTTGTATTAATTTGCATTTAAGATGATGGCCCTGTTCAAGTAGTAAACTATTTTCCAATAAGGATCTCGCCTTCCTCAGACCAGACTTAACTTTTGATAGTTTGCTGATTATTTACTCCTCTTGTCCTCATCACACCATGTTTCCCAGCTTTTTTCTGTGTCTTTCCGTGTCTGCTGATGTTACCACCTGTTAGCAGGTCTGCGATAACTCTTAAACCTTTCAGCTCTGTGAGCAAGGCTGTAATAGACTGTGGAGCCTCCTCTTGTCTTTGTCTACCTGACCTAATTTATGACCATGTTGGAGTGTGTTTGTTCGTATAGGTACCGTCTCCGTTCAGTTGTCGACAAGAATGCTGCACAATGCGGTCTTCCTCCTATGGGTGTGTGTAAATGCATGCATGCTCGTGAACATTCTTCATTGTGTCCGTGTCCATGTCCGTGCACAGAGAGGAGACAAAGTGCATTGAGAGAGCCGTAGCGGTGTTAGCGGCAGTGGTGGAGGGGAGGTGGGGAGGAGACGAGCTCCAGCCTGCAAGCCCCAGACGGGCTGGCTCCGGAGGGGCTGCACCCAGGCACAGAGCTGCCTTTGTCAGGGTAATTATCCTGACGCTCACCCTCTGCTGGAGGAGCTACCGGTCGGTCGGGTGGCTAACACACTAGCGCCACCATTCATCACTGGGGGAAAGTTGTCAGCGTAGAACTTTCGACCCAGATGAGGATTTCGTGTTTTTGGCATTTTTGGAAGTTTTTCCTTACATGCAAGAGTTTGTAGGAGACGTTTAGCATTTTGCTACTTAACTGACTCATTTAATGGCATTTGATTTTCGCGGTTTAAGTTTTCTATACAGTCACACAAACACACACATACAGAGATCTCGGCTGCTGCTCTGCCAGTGCATTGCCCATCCCAACCTCTCCACCCTGATATTAAGCCTTCATGTCCCAGTCCCTGTGACGCTGCGTGTCTGTCCTGCCTCGATAGAATCTCCCAGCTTTCAGCAGCCGCTCGGGCCCCAGTCAGCCAGCAGGAGGGACAGGCAGACAAGAAGTGCCAGAGGAAAGAGATAGCACAGGTATCTGCCAATCCTCTCTCTGTCTATGTGTGTCTGTGTGTGCGCATGTGTGTGTGTGTGTGTGTGTGTGTGTGTGTGTATAGGAACCAAAGGATTATCCCATTGGAGTTAAATGAAGCCTGTCCCAAACAGGGAGGCCCTGCCCGGCTCTTTAAACGCCTTCTGTTGACTGTCTTTGCTGTATCAAGAAGGTGGCAGCGGGCCAACACTCTAGAAATACAGCGGGAAACTCAATAGGCTTGATGATATAGTGTTGTTTACAGTGGCAGACAGGGAGTCATCTTTGTCAGCCAGTCTGTCTTTCTCTGCTTTTCCCACTCTTTTTTTTTTTTTTTTTTTTTTTTTTTACTGTCAGCTTTGCTTTCGGTGCCGCCTCCCTCACCTGCTGCTGAAGACCTGGATAGTTTGCATACAGAGAGGCATGATTTATCTGACAGTTTGTGTCACCCTGCCATAAGATGTCTTATGGAAGTATTTTCCTTGGCTGTAATATCAGTTGATGCTCAAATGGCTTGTTTGAGATCAGGCAGTTGGTGTTAACATACCTCGGCTCGAAAAAAAAAAAACAATCGATCTGTAGAGACCTGAGTGAGAAGTCGAGGCACCAGTCGAATCCTGTCACTTTCCTGCTTTTCTTTCTGTTTAACCTTGCCTCTAAAATCTCCTTCTAATAGTTTAACTTACTATCACAACCTAAAACATCTCCTTCTCTCTCTGGCTGTCTTCGTCCAGGGTTCCAAGGCCTGTTTTCTGCGGGACATCCCCTTCTCAGCCATCTACTTCCCCTGCTACGCCCATACCAAGGCTTACCTCAGTGAGGAGGATGGGAGGATAGGGCCCATCAAGATGCTGTGTGCCGGAGCGCTGGCAGGTTAATACTTTCATCCCTTCAACTTTTATACTTCCTGGGGAAAAATAAAGAAGTAGTATTAAGAAAAGAGGCCAAACTTAGTTTTGCTTTTCCTGATATCATTATCAGAATAGTTTTTTAAGAGTTGTGCCTGCTGGGTCCTTTATTAATAACTAAAAGTACCTCTGTCTACTTTCTGGGAATCTGTTTTGTATATTTACAGGAGGAAGATGAAATGAAAGCAGGAATGTTGTAATTCTACTCCAATTTTTGTTCAGTAATGGTAAAAATAAATAATAATTGTTTTTTTGTCCTAAATTTGAAGTGTACCTCATCTGGCAGGAAGCTGGAACAAACTCTAAAGCAAAACTGTCATAGTTCATTCATTATATGATGAACTTGTGAGCCAACGGTTGTCTGTTTGCAAATCAGGCAGAACAGAGCAAAACTAAGATTTTGGTCATTTAGGATTCAACAGTCACTTTATTTAACTTTGTTTTTGGTGTTCACAAGCTTCTTAAGGGAAATCCCTGATTCCGCTGCTGTTAAAAGCTTCACTGTTCACCAGCTGGTCGCTTATTTTATCCTTCTGCCTGGACACATAGCATGCAGTTAATATTTGGAGCTTTGGAGCTTTTGAACGCTCGGTAAAATAAGAAACTTGTATAATATAAAAAGTAATGATCATAGCCGCTTAAAAATAGAACTGGTTTTGAGATCTGCTCTGGTCAGACTTTGTTCAAGAACTTTTACGCAACAAACAAAAAAGTCACTCAAATCTCACGACCTTATAATCAGGTGTTATGACATTTTTTCTTTTCTACATTTCCATTCCTGTTTGTATGTTAGAATCTAATGACGCCAGGTGCAGTTATTTGACATCAGGTTTCTACAAGTTTTTTTTGCTTGTTTGGACTCTACAATCTTATTTTAGGGCGTGTCTTCTAAAATTAAAAAAAGAAGTGTTTTTTCTTTTGAAATGTTTCTCGATTCATTGTGAGCAAAAAAGCCCAGAGGTCTTAGTCTCCTGAGGCAGAAAGTCGAGCGCTGATGTTTGTAAATGAAAATCTGTAGTCAGGTCCAGTTTCAAACAGCGTGTGTGTGTGTGTGTGTGTGTTTGTGTGTGTGTGTGTGTGAGTGTGCAAGCAGGTCTCGGTCTGCTCTCGCCTCAGACCTCGGCAGGCCTGCAGTAACAGTAGCAGAGCTCAGAGTTTGGAAGCCAGGCAGCCTCCGACCGCAGGCTCCATGGCGGTAGCTGCTAATTAGAGCGCTGCTCGGTGATTGGGGACTGGGGTTTTGGAGCTGTGCAGCGGGGAAGCGCCTCAGACGCCTGCCAGAAAGGCCAGCGAGGAGGTTTTTTTTTTCAATCCTAATAATATTATACAAGTACAAACACACATGAAGGCAAACACGGCTTCGCATACTTTATGCGTGATCACCCTTCAAGAATGCCGACAGTGCTGTCTGTAGGTTAGTCATAACAGAGAGGCCAAGAGGATTGACATCCTCTGATGACTTTACAACTTCATCCTCTGTGTGAAGATGTGATTTATCCAAAGAAGAGTTTAAGTATTGGATTCATCCCTTAAGAAAGCAAAAATAACAGACCAGCAAGTTAAAAGGCTTTCGAATATTTGCATTAGAGGCTGAATAATTGTTTTGAATCTTCAGCAATGTGTCAGCAGCTCTCTCTTTTTGATGCAGAGGCACAGCACAACATGGAAAAATAATAAATCCTGCCTCCCTCCTTCATTTTTTCTCACCACAAGACTGGCAGCTACGGCCCACAGACTCTGAGTCAAAACGAGCCTCATCATTTCTTTATTTTTTTTCATTGCTTCCACTCATATATCATCCTTCTTTCACGTGTATTTATCAGTGGTTACAGAATTCTGGCAATTAGTGTTTTACAGTCAGTACAGGAAATTGAATTACACGCTCAGTTTGCACAGCATTATTTAGCCAGGCATTACTCTGCTCTTTGAAGAACATGGTGTTGGCCATCACAAACTTGAATTAGCACGGTATGTTAAAAAGAGTTATGAGGGGGTTTTTGGGCTGATCAATGCTGTTTGCCCCGACTGTTGAACAATCATCAGTATTATGAGACTATGAGATATGGTTTTGATATCAGTTGTATCTAGAGAGTGATTTTTTATTGTCTAGTTTCACCTCTGTAGTGTATTTTAGCATAATACTAGCATAAGGAGTCATTTTAGACATGTATGGTTGATATAAGCTGATTGAACAATTCTTCACAGGAAATTGATCTGCCACATATTTGATACTCTTTAGATTGTTTGCTTGATTCCTTCTCCTAAATTGTATTTGCTTCTTTTCTCTGTTTTATATCCGTGTTAAAATTCCCTGTGGAGTTTTTTAACCACCACTCTCACAATTGAGCAATTGTATGAATTGGTCCTGTTGTTTTTATATCGTCCACGAGGACACGTGCATGCAGGAGCAAGCCTTCTGCCTTTAAGCTGCTGCGCTGTGCAACAGGTGGTGGCAGTACAAACAAGCACAGTGACGCCTCAAAGAAGTAGATGATAAAGAAAAACTGCCAGTGAGCTGATGTGATTGTTAACAATACATGATTTGTTAAAATATCCAAAAATAAGCTCTGCATATGTGTCACAACGAAGGAAACGCACATTGTAATATTGTCACTCTGAGGTTGCATGTAGTAATTTTGTTACTAACATTTGTTAAGACATTTTTTCCACCTGTTTTAGTGTTTTTGAGGAAATATATCTTGATCTGAGTCCAGGGTCAAATTTATTATTTGTGATATTTGTCTATATGCAGTGACAAGTAATTCACAAAAAAAAATTCATCATTAAAAACAGAAAATAATTCTATAATGAAAGTAATAGTGTCAGCCCTGCAGACATGTATATTCATCTCAGGACAACACTTTCAATTCCAAGAACTTAAAATGTTAAATGGTGATTTGGATCAATACAATTTACCTTGGTAAAAAGATGGTATGTTAGTAAAGCATGTATTTCATACCACTGTGCCAGTATATTTTATATTTCTTTTTGGATGGGCAGAGTATCTGCATCTGTCGTGTTTCCCTCGTTCCCAAACATCCTTTGTCTCTCTTAACTATCGTCCACCACATCTCCTCGAAAACTTACAGGAATCTTTCTCATATGCTTCCTCCTCTCCTCTCCTCTCCTCTTAGTTCCTCCCCTCTATTGGTCTCCTCTCCTCAGTTCAGTGCAGGTGGTCAGTCTCCACCGGGTGCCAGTCTGCTACCTATTGCTGAGTTGATTAGGCTTGCTGAATAGCTCGTTTGGCCGTTACAAAAACCAAGAAGTCAGAGTAAATCGTCAAGAGGGCAGTTGATGGTAATGACCGAGCCATCAATGATTGAGTCCATTCATGGCTGAAGTGGCTGGAGAGGGGGTTTTGCAGTCACTCCCTTCAGTCAGCCAGTCACTTTCGCCGGCACACGGGGCACAGTGTGCATTGCTCTCATTACCGTTCATTGTCTGGCCCCTTTCAAACGGCTGCAAGAAAAGTGGGAGAGAGAGGAAGGGGAGAAAAAAGGTAGATATTAGATAATGGCCCCGCTGGTGGTATGGATTGGTTGATGGTGGAGTGATAGGAACCGGCCCCTTCTTGTATATAGTGTATGTATGCGGCAGACTTTCTACAAGATGGTCAAGATCCAAGATGACGTGTCTTTAAAGAGGGAACAAAGAAGGCTGAAACCACTCTATCAGATGCAGTTATGATGATATGAAGATTTCTTTTGCTCGCTGATGGCTGCTTTCTACAAATCATCTCATTTGTTTAGGGGTTGATTTATAAGTTTGGGCTTATTTAGACTCAAACAGATTTAGCTGTTTTTTTTAAAAAAAAAAAAAAAACAACATCACATGACTAAACAGCTCTTGTATTCTTCTTCTTAGGGATGCCAGCCGCCTCTCTGGTCACTCCAGCTGATGTGATCAAGACCAGGCTACAGGTGGCAGCACGAGCCGGTCAGACCACCTACAGCGGCCTGATGGACTGTTTCTGGAAGATTCTCAGAGAGGAGGGACCCCGCGCCTTCTGGAAAGGAGCTGGAGGTAACGTTCAGTGCGGCCAACATCTAATCTTTGCCGCCTCTCAGGATAAAGTAAATAAGTTCAGCAATATTTTTTTCTCCACTGCAGAATGAGCCAAATGTTTGCCATGTCATGGAACAGAAATAAAAACTTGTATTTATGTATTTCTATTTGCTTCAATACTACAGCTATAATGCATTACAACCAATTAAAGCATTTTATTACATCATAAAAAGTGGACGGAAAGAGCAATTATGTCACTGAATTTTTTTGTTTTTGTTGAGGAACCTCAGACTTGATCATGTTTGTGTCTCTTCAGAAACCAAACATTGATCAAAAATGTTAAGATTGGCGTTCACCTAAATGTAAATGTGCATGTTTGCATCATTTCCTGCAGCTCGTGTGTTCAGATCCTCGCCTCAGTTTGGAGTGACACTGGTGACCTATGAACTCCTGCAGCGCTGGTTCTATGTCGACTTTGGAGGACAGTAAGTTTTCCCAACAAGAGGTGCTTGTTGTCATTACTAAATTATACACCACCCTTCCCCTCCCTCTAATCTGCAAGTGAAACAAACCAAAACACACAAACTTCTTTGCCTTTGTTTGTTTGAAGAAAGAACAGCCAGCTCATCCAGTTATCAGAGACTGTCTCCCTCTACAACAACAGGCGGCACCAATTTGACTCGCACATGCACTTTCCCCAATTCTAGGATTGAAACAAACTCATTTTCCAACTCAAAACAGGTCCCTCACCCCTTTTTCTGAAGTCTTAAGGGTCCCGTGGGGAAAAGAGGTGGTGCCTAAAAAATGCTTCTTTTAATAGACAGCTGTGTTGCACATGCATGTATTCGCTGGATGGCTCACAACTTTTCCATGTAGCTGCTTCTCTCCCGGAGACAGTGAAACAGTATCAGATGTGTTGCGGTTTTCAGCGAGTCGATCCGTGCTCTTTTGCTGTCAGTGTTGGCAGCGAATCACAAAGCTGCATGTGAAATCAATGAGTGATTTGATTATCTGTTTGTTTAACAGTTCCAAATTGGATTTCCTGTTAGGAGGTTTATTTCCCTGGCAAAGAGTGTTGAATATGATATTAATGAGGCTAGATTTCTCTATATTGTTAATGAATATTAATAGAGCTCCCTTTCTTCCCTATTAAAATAACATGCGCTGTGCTTATGTTGTTTCACACTCTCACACTACCACTCCTCACCTTTCTCCCCCCTCATCCCCTCCTTATTTTGACTCTCTCGCTGTGCCTCTGGCTCCCTCTCTCGTCTCTCTTTCCCTCTCTCCACACCACAGAAAGCCGACTGGCTCAGAGCCCACCCCCAAGTCTCGGATCAGCCTGCCGGCGCCCAACCCCGACCACATCGGAGGCTTCAGGTTGGCCGTGGCCACGTTTGCTGGCATCGAGAACAAGTTTGGACTCCATCTCCCACGCTACACGGTGGCGACAGCAGCAGCAGCAGCAGGGGAGGCAGCCCCCTCCAATGCAAGCACCCCCTGAACCTCCTCGGGTGGAGGGGGTAAGTAAGTGAAAGAAAGGGCTTGAATGTTTTCCACTAAGTTATTATTTGAAGTATTTCACTTATTTATTATTTTTCTTCTTTAATCACTTACGGTAATTTACATGCAACCATATGGATTAATTAGTGAGGGGTACTCGATGAAAATTCTCTGTAGGACTCGTGCATTATTTATTTTACCTTTGACTGACATTGTGTAGAGTTGTAATAAAATGTGGTTTGTTTTTCATACAGTTCAGCTGGTACAGTATATGCACACAGGCAGCAGGACACCGAAACTGCTCGCCTTTTCTGAAATATCAAAAACTACATTCAGTTGCAGCTTTTTCCAGTGTCTTCCCTCTGTTGCTCTATAATCAAAAGAACTTCCCTCATATAATCATACAGCTGGTGAAGAAAACAACATTGTTCTTTGTACATATGACAAATCCAGAGACATATTTTCATATTTATACAGCTATTTTGATCCTGAGTTGCTCTTGTAATGGTGTGCTCATTTGATCAGATGTATCCATGAGAATATGACCAAAAAGTACTTGAATGTAAAGACACAGTGTAACATACAGACTGTATACAATGTTTACTGCTGTAAAGATGTTTGTTTCAGGTCTAAATGTAAGCAGATGTGTAAGCAGATGTGTAAATATCTGATAGACAGCTGGCACCGACTGCACGACTGTGTTGTGTCACGATGGTTCACTGAAATCTTGGACAGTAGAGAGAATGTAGGCGTTACATACGGTGTGGTATAATCGTGCCTTACTGTACGTATGGCAGCAACATGTGCACTGAGAGTAAAGAGAGAAACTATATTAGTAAACTGAATGTATTCTGGAGTCTTTATTTCCATTTTCATTCCCAGTTTTTCTGCGAGGAAAAGCAAGAAGACCATCAATTGGCTACGCTTTAATAGTAAACATAGCAGGTTAAACAGTGAGCACTCTGCATTACAATATACCTCTTGATAATTGTTACAGTTCATTAAAGAATATACAGTTGTTGCTCTCATTCAGAACAGAAGACAAAGTGCCAATACCACACTTGATTCAGTTTCGAACACCCTGAAGCACTGACACAAAGCAGCCACAAAGTCCCACATGTGAAAACGTCATCGTAACAACTTCCATACTTATGCATCTGGAATATTTTAGGAATGTGTTTCATGCAGGCATAATACAGAGAAAAAAAAGCACAACAGAAAGTCGACATGACATCTTGTAAACAATACATGACTAGCTTATGGACCCTGCTTTATTTTTACAGTAGTGCAAAGCATCATTACAGTACACATATCTTCATAAGGCTATAAGACTGCCACTTTGTTTATACTGGAGGCTAACAAGTTGCAAGCAACATATCACCTGAAATCATTTAACAAATAAATAAAGGTGGACAAATCAGTAGTGGTGAACAGTTTACCCATTAACAGACAGTTTGTATTGACAGGAGAGCAAATGCAAAAATACAGCTGAGACCAGACACGAACCGTACAGAAATGTGAAGAAATGAAACCAAACTGAGTGCACATGCTACAGTGACACCGATAAAAGCACGACAGGTCTCTGGTTCCCTTCGCTTTGGTTTGGAGTCCTGCTCTATGAAGCCAGCTCCATAGGCCCCTCCTCCTCGCCATCCGCCCGGTTAGCACGGATCTCCATCAGGGTGCGAGCGAAGCGCCCCCAGTCATCAGTGTGAGCTACCGACAGCTGTCCAAAACATCAGAGAAACACAGGTACACTGCATTAAGAGCTGCACTGAGAGTCAACACATCTGCACCTATGTAGGACCACATCTGGAGGTTTGCTTGGTAACAGATCAGCACGCAGTAGATTTCTCATACAGTTTGTTGTGTTACCAAAGGATTATCTCTTAGGAGGCATGAGCATATTTTTATGCAAGACTGTTTTATTAGGAATGCCATGGGGGACAAAGAATTTGTATAGAAGATACATAGGCTGTAATAAAAGAACATCAACATTCAGACTGACTTTGGCTTTGCATGAAAAAAGTTTACCAGTCCATGCAAGCAGCTCTGTAAGGACAGAGCTTGGCTTAACAATGCTTTGAGCCACATGCTAACAACCTCACAATGACAGTGCTAACATGCTGATCTTTATTATCTGTAGTAATTATCATTTTAGTTAAGCATATTAGCATGGATAGATTTGCCAATTGACTCTAAACAGATTAATGTATTCATAGTCATGGAGATATAATAAAGTTTACAAGATGATGGCTAATAAAAAGTTACTGCAGTTGGTCCTGGTTAGAACATTTTTGTGTTCGATAAATGGCATGGACATGCATAAAATAAGTGTCAAGATATTTCATTTAAAAAACACAATGTCAACCTCATGCTGAAGCTAGATCCAAAGTCAGAGCGTTACATAAATCATTAAGATTTATCTTTTAGGGGAAATGAATATCAATTGACCATCAGACTGACATTATCCCTTGTGCCTCTGCACTTAAAATGAATACAAACTGTTCTGAATATGGTTTCAATCCAGCATGTCAAACTGAACACGGTTCCTCTTAAAGTGTCGAGCTAGAGTCGTGCACCGTGGGAGTCAGAATGAGTGGGACAGAAGCCGCGGCCGCCACCCAAGCTGTCTGCAACCGCTTTGCATGGCCAGGCTGTAATTAAACACAAACCAGGAGGAGGAGGAGGTAGCCATTTTGAACCCCCTCCCCCTACCCCCCACAGAGCTGGGCCGGCCGCAGCGGGAGGCTCTGCCAGATCATGTATGTGAGCCCTGAGTCACTTCAGCATTAGCAACATTTTAACAGAAAACAACAAGGACAAGTGTTGGAAAAAAAAATCTGCTGTATTTTGTATTTTGATTGTATTTGTCAGCGAGTCCAAAACATAATCATGTCATGGAGCAACATTAAGCCACTAAGCCTGAGTTTTGTTGCAAGGGAAGCCTTTTGAGAGACTTGTTTTTTTTTTTATTTGGACCTTTCAAATAAAGCAACACCAGCAGAGAATCAATCAAAACAGTCCTCAGCGAGTTAGGACGGAGTAAAACGATACTGAAATAAAAGTATTTGGTCTTTTGCTTTCTTGGAACCGTCTTTGGAGTCGCCGTTGGTCCTGTGGAACTGCATGTATCTCATTTTTCACATGCTGTTTCTAGTTTTAGCTATGTCGGGGGAGTTTCTAGTGAAGTAAATACCCCCATCACCACCACCACCACCACATACACACACAAACACTGCTCTTTGGAGTCATAAAACCTCCTAACCCCGCTCACTTTTATTGATGACTCTTCATTTACCATCAACCCGGCAGCTCAGCCGACTTTCTCTCCAACTTACCGCACAACAAAAAGATGCTAAAATTAGCACAGCGGCTAGGCTAACGCGCCCTCACATGGGGATCCTAACCAGAGCCCTCCAAACATGAGAGAACATACAGGCTCCAGCAGGGTGGTTGGCCGCTTTGTGGTGCTGGCAAAGTCATGTGAAGGCCATTTTTACAGGGACAAAATCAAACACATACATCCATGGTAATGCTGACAGTTGAGTAAACATACAGGGTTAAAAGACCTAAAATGGTCGGTTGTGGTACATGTGGAGGTTTTACTGCGAAAAAATAACACTTATTTCTTCTTTTATAGTTCATGTCTCTCACCAAAGTGAGTGGAGCAAATATACATAAAACAAAACAAGAGTACAGCTTGTTTATATTCGTTAAATCATTCAGCGTATATAATTTAATTATTTGCAGCAGTTTTTCACCTCCACATGAGAAAGAGGTATTGCTGATGAGCTTTAACTGATGTTTCATTAACAGCAGCAATGCCAGCACCTCAGATTTCAGTGCTAAAATCTCTCAATCTACTGTAGTATAACTCGATTGCAACAGTGCAGTAAATTCTGGTCATTGTAGTTCACTCAAGCTTTTGGCACCTGAGGTGTAATTAAATCTTGATAGCCTGAAAACTGAACCCGCGAGAACCACCAGCTGCATGCGTCACACCTTGCAAAGTAAATCCAAAACAATGATTTTTTTTCTTCTGAACCTGAGGAAGCTGCCAAAATATTAAGATTAAATGAGAAACATCTGATTACAACACCATTTGAAAATGTCATATTATTCTGTAATGATTGAGACACCTGAGAAAGAGGAGTGCTCACTCTGCCCTTGTTTCTAGATACCAAAAAAAAAAAAGATTCTGCTTACAGACATCCGGCATGTTTCTGTTCAATGTATCATGTGATTCACCCACTGTAAAAGCACATGATTATTATCATACCTCTCCAGTGTCGTAGATCCAGACTCGGCCCTCTGAGTCGCCCACAGCCACCTCCTTCCCTCCTGACGACCAGCGGACCCTGTTGAGGGCTGAAGCGCCCTCAATGGTCACACTGGCAGTTGGCACCTGGTGGACAAAGAGTTGAACAAATAAACCAAAAAAGTAATCAGTATTTAATGCAAATATACATTTTCCAGCTTCCATATATAGATCACATTACATTTACACTAAAAGGGTGTTTACATGTAAAACTGTGATGTTTCATACAGAAAATATCCAGACAAGGAACTGGCATCAGCAGAGGACCTACAGCACACTGTGCACTCTGCGCAACATTTTTAAATACTATGTGAGTCTCTTAAAAGGTCTTTATGAAATCATCTAATATAGCCATAAAGACAACAACACCTCTTGCCTGCCCCCTGCAGACAAGCACTGGTAGAACTTTTTTAGTTACAGCTGTTTGACAAAACCAGTTGCATTTATAAAGCACTTCACAGGCCGCATGGATGTTAAATTATCTAGTTCTAAACAAATGCACTGAAATAAAGGATTAACATTTGCTATGTGTCTCTCAAGCCCTTATTTCTCTTTATTTAATGACCCAAATAGCAGTTTAAGACATTCTTCTTAATGTTTATTGGAAAATGGGGGCATAATGCCCCTCAGTCTAATTTTAAAAAGTGACTTTATCCAAATATTCAGGAGGTTAGACAAACATTGCTGTCACATTTACAACTCATTCGAATGTGGACACACACAAGGTTATTTACTGTACAATAAACTGTGTCCATGTTTGCTGTTGTGGGTGAGCCGATGCTCTTTTTTTAGTAAACAGCAGTGCTCGTGTTGCACCTTTTAAAACCTAAAACCATCTGCAGGGTTTCCATAAACTGTTCCTGACATGTGGCAGCCTGAGAGTCTGACACATGTCACCAGTGGAGACAGAGGCCTTGGCATCATGTCGCCTCACACACCGAGTTTCTGTGTATTTAAAGCAGCGCTAACCACAGACTGACTGCCATTAGCCTGCTAGCTTCCACTGCTCTGCTCGATGAACTGAGCGCTTTAAATTGGGTGTGTGTGCGTGTGCTGGAAATGAGAACCAGGCACGCTGCAATGCTCCGTTAGTGCCGTTATGACTGTGTGTTTTTTATATGATGGCAACAATGGAAGTCTGTTGCTATTAGACCGACTGTGTGTGAGGGAATGTGTGTGCATGTGTCTGGTACATCCATGTGTGTGTGTGTGTGAGTCTGATAAATGTTTCTCATTAAGCACATTGTTAGCCGAGTTAGGCCGCCGATAATGAACTCTTCCTTCCTCTGCTGGTGAAAAGGCTGCTGTTGGGTGAAGCATGGGAAACTTGTCATCTGTGCTGCAGAGGGAGGACACGGCTGATGGGATCAGCGAGGCAGAGTTCTGGTGTTAAAAGATGATACCAGAGAACCACTGAGATGAAACATATTCTGGGAGATGAGTTGTGAATTTTATATGCGGGCTGTATGAAGGGGCTGCAAGGAAATGAGAAGAAGAGTGAAAGAGCGTGATGAGAGAGGGAGGAGAGCATCTGTAGATGAGCAGACTTGCATTAAGGTTGAAGGCACTATGGGTGCTGTCTCCATGGAAACCAGGAGTGAAGGAGAATGGAGGATCCTTTTACGACGACTTTTACCTGAGTGATCAAAGGTTTGGTCCCCACTATCAGAGTTGTAAAAAAGTATGGTTTGCAGACTCATGGCTGAAGATATCTCTTCTTCATAATGCAACTTTTTTGCTCTTAAAGGAATAGTCCAACATTTTACGAAATATTACGCTATTATAGAAGCTAGATGAGAAGAAGTATGAAGCTAAAGCCAGGAGAGAGTTAGCCTAGCATTAAGTCTGGGTGAAACAGCTAGCCATTTTTTGTCCACAGCCTGGCTAACCCAAAAATACATCTGCTAACACCTCCTAAACTCACTACTGAGCCTGTTGTCTACAATTCTACAATTCTACAATTTCATTTAGCAGACGCTTTTGTCCAAAGCGACGTACAACACATTGTATCTAATCTGAACAATCCACACAAAAGTGTTTTAGCTTAAGAGGTACAGGTATGCATATCTGTTTCCTTTGGATAGAGCCGCTGTTTCGCATTTTTTCAGTCTTAAGCTAAGATAAACGAACCACCGGCTCACTGTAGTTATAGAGTGGCATCAGTCTTATTGAACTTAAAAAAAATTAAATGAGCTTCTTCATGAAAATTTCCAACTATTTCTTTAACCAGTAAGAAACTGAAAATGAACAAACATGAATTGCCGAATAAAATATCACTAATCGAATGTCACCTTTTTTTTTTTTTTTACAAAACATTAAAAATCTTAACCGTATTATTTTATGCTACATATTTAATATGACATATTATTTGCTGTGTATACTAAAGCTGAATGATCTTTCCTTCATCGACCTCAAATGCTCTCTGCTGAAAATAAATCGTGCCCCACAGCACTCAAACCCTGGCCTGAACTTTCTCCTTTATTCTTTCATCTGCAGCATGAGACTGCGGACTGAGGGCTGGGCCTCTCTGCTTGTGGTCTCCTGCACATCTGTGTGCTTCACTGATGGGACGGAGTGTGGGAGGCAGATGAGAGGAGATGGGGTCCTGATGTTGCCTGAATGCTGGACGGAGGCAGGAACGTTAGCGGGTCGCCTGGTTGGGGAGATGTCACTTTGTTTGATTTAAAGCGAGGCCTGTGGGATACGCCCACGGGAAAGTCTTGAATTTTGTGTGTGTGTGTGTGTGTGTGTGTGAGTAGGGGAGGGAGGGTTGTGGAGGGGTTGGTGGTGGTGGTAGGAGGGTAAAAGCTTGGGTGTTTGCTTGTGTGGTTCAGGCTAAAGCCCAGCAACGGGCCCCGAGGACACCAAACAAACACACACATCAACACACAAAGAGATCACACAGAAAACACGCCCACGATGACCTATATTCAAAAGCACACTGCCAACACACCTCAGTGTCATTGTTGAGGTTCCACAAGTCTAAGCGGCCCATGCCGTCCACGGCGGCGAAGATCGCAGGGTGTACGGGCGACCACATGACGTCATACACATAGTCGGCGTTGTCCTCAAACGAGTACAGAGGCTTGTTGTGCTGGACGGGAGAAAAAGAGGATATCTATGTAAGTGTGTATGACTGAGATGATGTGAAAAAGCACGGCGGGGAAACAGAGATAGTTAGGGATTACATCAGATGACACACCAGAGACAGAGAGAAAAGAAAGAGTGAGAGCGAAGGAATGGAGAGAGGGGAGTGAGCGAGCTTCAGACAGAGTGGCGCTGCCTCAGCCTTGGGGCCTGTCTGGGTGCAGAGCCTAATTAAAAAGCCTCGCACATTCACACAGCACCATAAAACCGCTGGGAGAGATGAAAGGGAGGGCCCCTGCACAAGGTGTACTGTAACCTCAACACAACAGCTGTCTGAGGGGCAGAGAGAGAGAGAGAGAGAGAGAGAGAGAGATGGGGACGGATGGAAATGGGAGGAAAATGAGGGGTGGACAATAGACAGAGAGGAAGGGGCACTGGAAATAGGATGTGTGAGAGTTTGAGTGTGTTTGTGTGCTTGTGTGTAGAGCTTGACGGATACGACACTTTTTAGGCGAGTAATGAGCTGATATTTATCTTTAAACAGAAACAAACCTGATGAAATTGATTTCAGGGCACCGACTGTTCTGATAAACACACTTGTCAGTGCTGTTTGGTGGACGGTTCATTTAATGGTTGACCTGAAACACATCTTTAGCACTTCTTTATTAGCGGTTCCTTGTTCCATATTGTCCAAAACATACACCAAATACCAATACACCTGTGATATGGGATAATAATACAGATCTAGCCAATTTATCAGTCTTCGTATTTCTGGAATTTGACCTCTAAATTTGTCAAGTTAAGCAAAAAAAATGTGTTCAAAAACAAATAAGGATGAAAAAAACACCTTGAAATATGGGTAAAAATATTCCATATATATGTGGGAACATGTAGTCTGTAAATTGTGCACACATTATCATAGAAATACAGCACAGAACACCCTCCATTATTTTGAATGTGGTGTGTGTTTTCTTCTCGGTGGTTGTTGAGCTGCACTGACTTGGCAGAAGGTGACTGCCTGTGCTGCAATTAAGCTGAAGTATGAAATAAATATGTGTGGGAATATGACTTAATACATACATATTAAATGTACGTGTGAGTTTGTGTGCGTGTGTGTGTGTGTGTGTCCGTCTCTCAGGCTGGCTGTTAGGATTCCAGAGGCTTACAAACTGCATTCCTGACAGGTGGAGTGGGAGGGGTGGAGGAGAGGAGACAGGTTGGCTGGAAGAGCAAATGAAAGAATGTAGTCCCTGTCTCACTCTCTGTCTGTCTATCTGTCTGTCTCTGTCTGTCTGTCTGTCTTTCTTCTCTTTTTCTCCATCACCTTTACTCTCTCACTCCAGGGTTGCTCTGAAAGGCTGTGAGACCTGCAGACAGATGGCGGTACATACACACACACACACACACACACATACACAAACACACACACAGGGGAAAAAAAACACACCCAAACACAAACAAACAGAGACCGAGCCAATTTCAAGGCTCGATTGAACCTGTTTTCCAGCCGGCGGGGTGACAGCAGAGGTCATTTTAACTCCATCTCACAGTTTCAGTATTCGATCAGCTGAGCCGTTCCTGTTTATGTCCTCGCTTGCTTGCTCGCTCTGTCTCTTATCCTCTCCTTGTTTTAGTCCCCATTACTTTGTAACTACACTGACTCATCCTTGAGCTCTTCATTTTTTTTTATATTGTCAAATAAAAGGTCATTTTATTTTGATAAACTGCCTTCTTGAATCCTGCCTCTTACTGCACTTTCAAGCTTTCTCTCTGAAACATTTCCACGATTTATTTATCTGTACGCTTCGACTAATACATCACAGTAGAGATAAGAAAAGGTCCTCCTTGTATCTACAGACTATTTAAAATGTAAACTACTATTTTACTGTGCTCTGTCCATAATCTGCCTATCTTAAATAAGGTGATTTGGAGCAAAAAGTCTTAAAACTAATCTGAAAATGAAGTTTAATCCTGGTGGCGCCGCACATGAAGCAACTGCTTGTCATTATCTTTCCAGTGCTGAGAGGCCGTGGAGCTTCTAGCACGTTCGAACTGGAAAAGCACGCCTATAACACTTGATACCGACAGTTAACATCAAGGTGTGATGTCAATTTATCAACGTGAAGCGGTTCAGAAAATGAATGGATGGTTGCAAGTTAAGTGGAGCATTTAATGCTCTAGATGATGCTAAAATATACTCCAGCAGGCGTCTTCTGACCTTAGCACTGATATCCGTGACTTTTCAGCACTACAATCAGCCACACTTTTGTGTTTGCTGTCTTAAATATCAGACGAAGTCTCATAGAAAACCTTTCATCACGAAGACTTTTAAAGGGATCCAAAACTTCTCGTCTCTGCAGCAGTCGTATAATTTCACTGGTTCCATCCTGGCTCCATCGCAAACATCCCACTAGCTTGATGGCTTCACACCTGATTTGGTAACCACACACTGAAGATGAGATGTTTTCCTCAAATTAGAAAATGCTTCTCAAATGACACTTAAACAGATCATCATTCACTGAGGGCGAAGATCTGATTTTCAGCACGCAGACGCTCACATTAACAATCACCTGAGTTGACAGAAATTTAGGTATTTCATTGACTTCTTATGAAAGCAAATGTGGAATGATTACGCTCCATCCAATCACTCAGTAGATGCTGGTTCAGGGGGTCAAGCGGGTAAGAACGGTTCAAGTTATGCACGATCATGAACCTCCTCCCAGCTGTCGCGACGTCTTCACACTCCAGCCGATTCCAAATGTTTTCACTAACCACAATATTTGCACCGCAGAGTGTAAAAACATGGGCAAACTTCTGTGCGACGGCCCTTTTTGAACCGTGAGGGCAAACGTGTGTTTGAATGCAAAGAAAATTCGCTGGAAACGTGTGTGTGTCTGCGTGTGTGCGTTGCAGCAGGCGGGTTGAAGGCAAAGCTCGAGGGGATTTTAGGTAAGCAAAGGCAGCTTGCTTAAGGTGCACGTGATGCACGAGTGGTGTGTCTACAGTTGCACACACACACACACACACACACACACACACACACTCAGGTATTCCGGCTGCCCACACACAAACATGGGTTATGTGGGATAAGAGACAGACATAAATTCCTGCGGTGCCCCTCAAAGGAAAGGGAATTCCCAAATCCTGAAAAATAACACAGCCTTCTGATGAAAATCCGCAGAAATGTTTTAATATGTGTCAGGGAAAGCTTGGCATAAGACTTACGGACTGACTGCATGCAAACATGAGCTAAAATTCATCAGAGTGCTTTACTGCCTGTCACAGCCGAGCATGAAAGCTGTAACTGGATCTTGAATAAAGCTGAGCGTATTATGCAATATGCATTATGTATTATTTTTCCTCATAGCGAGTGGGTCTCTCTTTGATTTCTGGCTGTTTGACGCTCTGCTCATGTTGATCCTTCTGTCCTTCAACGTTAGAATCACCTCCAATATGAAGCATGACAGTTTTCTGGTCTCCATGAGGCCTCTGAGCCCTCTACCCCTCACTCTCTCCTGTCGACTCTTTGCCCTACTTCCTCTGACATGAAGTCCACAACACATCTACTGTTAAGTCTTGCTGTCCCTTATCTTTCATCCTTTCCACCTCAGACTGCATTCTTAACTTCCAACCTTCTACAATTTCCCATTTTTCTTGTGTATTTTCAAAAATCCTCCTCATTTTCCCTCCTCATTGATAATCCAGTTCCCATTGGTGAATCTCTTCTCTCTGTATCTTAACATACTCCTCTGTATCTCACCGCCTCCTCCACAAACGCGTCTCTGAATGTATTAACTAACTTTTCTATTCTTCGGCACTCACTTTGACAGAAACCGTGACAGTTTGCCACTAAAGTGGAGTTTGTCACATCGGTTTGAGAGGAGAACAAATGCCCTGAGTGGAAGAGGTCACTCAAAAAGCAGCGAGAGGAGGAGCGCCCACCTTTGAAGTGTGTCTGAGGTGCTCTCAGTGAATTTAACACCCACTGAGGTGCAAAGTGTTTAGGATCTGATGGAGACCGGCTCACATGACAAAAGAGTCTTGCCATGAAAGATTTCTGAATGTGCTCTGTGAGCAAACGATCCCAAATAAGTTTCGATACAAGAAGACAAACTGTGAAGCAGCTGCATTTTGCAGGATGAGGAGATCACAGTCACTCGGGCTCATGGGAGATCACAGGACTTGGGTGCGGTTTAAGTGTGATGAAAGCACTACTTTTATCTTGAATCAACAGAGGTGACCCGGTAACCAGAGATGCTTTAGCATGAAGTTAAATCAGAGTAGTAGCTCTTCATTTAGGAAGAACAAGGAAGAGTAATGAGGGGTTTTCTCAATGAAAAAATGTCTCCACTCTTCTCCTGACTGGCTCTGGCTCTCCTGCTACATCATATAGTTTGTCGATCTGATTGGTTGAAGTTCACCTGTGATAGAGGGTGATATAAAGATGGTTTGTCCAATCACCTGCTAGTACTTTCTGAAAGTGTTTCGCAGGATGACTTCCCAGATGGTTCTGTGTAACAAATCGATTGTTATACTAAAATGAAAGCTATTCACACCATATTTACACCTCATCAGTGTAAGTGATTACTCTTTGTCCTGAAGTGACAAATTTTCTACTTTTACAGTGATGGCAGAATCACATGAAAAGGATATTTTTTACCCTGAATCAGGCCTCACAGGCAATCTTCTCCTGATGTTTAAAGGTGTTCGGTCTACTTCAGTGTGGCTGTACACATGATCTATACCATCTAAGTACAGCATTTGATTTGTGGATCTCACAGGCTGCACAGCCAGGGAGGAAACTGCCTGAAAGGCTAAATTCAGGTCAAAACAATCAAGGCTCCAAAATAATTTGTGGAACAGAAGGTGCAGCTTATCAAAGACCCTAAATGTGTCGCTCATCTATTGAATACTTTTACTCCACATGTACACAGCATCCATACACACCTAACTTATTCCCTTCCACACACACACACACACACACATTTCTACTCATACAGGCACACAAGTAGTAAGAGAGAGACTGATTGTCCAAAGAGTTGCTCCCCTACAGCACTCAGCTACCCACCTCACTAACTAGTTCATTCTCACTCACACACACACACACACACACACACACACACATTTTATGTGTCTCTACAACCTCTTCAACTTCACAATCAACCCCCCACACACATTCACACATTCTCTATCTCTCTCTCTCTCTCTCACACACACACACACAAACATACCTTGGTGCTCCAGAGTTTGACGGTCCAGTCGAAGGAGGATGTGATGAAGAGGTGGGAAAAGTCGACAGCACCCACTGCACTGTGGCAGCTGATTCCTGTCACGGGCCCCTGGTGGCCCTCAAACATCTCACAAATACCGGCCTTACTGAGGAGGGGACACAGGTGGTTCAGCTCTGTGGTGTTTTAGTGGTCTTAATTTGTCTAAATATAAAGCAGTGAAGTTGTTTATGCCGTACTGAGGGTGTTTATGCTCAACATAAATTTACATCACAGTCAGGGAGCTTTGATTAAAAGTGAAACAATTAACTCCTTAAATTGAGAGAATATAATCAATTTCAATTAAGGTAACAATTCTAAATCTAATTTTTTTTTAAGTTCTAGAAAGTTTTACTTGTTTCATTAACATGAAAGGCAACAAAAACACTTGAAAGTACCAAATTTAGAAAAAAATTAACTACTTTAATTTAATAATCATAACATTAAAATTACTTTAAAGCTAAGTTAAAACATGTAATAAATGACTCAGCAATGATTGTGAGTGTGTGTGTGTGTCTGTGTGTGTCCACGAACCTGCCATGTCTGGATGCAGTGTACACAGTGCCCTCTTCACTGCCCACCACATAGTTGTTAACATCTCCTGTGGGAAAAGCCATGCCTGTCACCGCCACAGGTTTGGATTTATTGTACACCAGTTCCATGGTCTCCTACACACACACATACACACACACACACACACACACACACACACACATTACAAGTTACAGAAAATACATGTGGAATTCCAGAGGTGTGAACACTGAAATCTCAATTTTTATAAAAAAAAGATTTGATCTGTTTGGTAAAAACATGCTCTTCATCCTTTAAGGCCGAACTCGTGAGTTATTGAGTGTTTCTGAGCTGTCAGCAGGTTGTGTGAACTGTGTGTTAAGTGTTGTGTACCTGCGGCTGGGAGAGCATGTCCAGACTCCAGGAGCACATCCTGCCGTCTGTAGACACAGTGATCAGGTTGTTGGCATTCTGGGTGCCGACCACATTCACACAGTACACTGGGTGCTACACACATACACATAAACACAGAGATTAAGACGCACGGGTACATAAATGGATTAAATGAATGTAAATACCACCTGCACAATACATATACCTTATCTCAAGTGTAATACGATAACAACAACCTGTATTTAAATGCTCTATTGTATCTCTGCACATTTGGAATTTTGTATAGTAAATGTTTGGATAACTCTTCTCTGCATTAGTTGTCAGGAACATAAAATATTTCAGTAATTTTACATGTTTAATGAATAAAGTTAGATTTTAAAGATGGCACTAACACAATAATACAATTTCCCCTGTAAACACATGACATGATTGGATACTGTGTGGACCAGCGGATGCAGCAGGCGAACACACAGCTCACCTGCCTGTGTGCACTCATTCCCTTCGTTTGGGACATGAGCTGCTGTGTGTGTGTGTGTGTGTGTGTGTGTGTGTGTGAAAGAATTATGTCATTCCTGCTAACTGAATTGTGTAGCGGACAGTACAAAGGATCCATTCAGCAATCAGCTCCGTGTTAGCTGGAATCACTGACAGCAGAGGACGGGGGTGACCGCCTCTTTATTGAGATTTCAACGTACAGCACGGATGGCATGTAGATGTGTGTGTGTGTGTTTGTGTGTGTGCATGTGTGTGAATGTCTACATGCCCTCTGTAGCTGTGATTATAAACAGCCTCAGGTCTTAAGATATTGCTGGTGTACAGTGGTTAGTGATTTGTCAAGGGTCAGTGAGTTCATTATAGTGACTGAACGGTCCTTTTAGTTTAGAGAGAAAGTGTGTGTGTGTGTGTGTCTTTCAGCTATGGACTGCATGACTGCAGTTTCATGTCATTGTCAGGTGAAAAATGCAGTGTTATTTTATGTAAAACAGTTTGATGTGATATAGTTTAATACTTTCACATCAGGATGGTTCATATAACACATTCTAAAAACTCTCTGCTGGAAAGTTCCTACTGAATAATTTGATTTATGTAACCAATCAAAGCACAACAGGATACTTTTTCATTTAGGTCACAGCTTATTTCACCTGGGCTGCAACTGACAACTGTTTTCATTATTGATTAAACTTTTGATTATTTTTTTCATAAATATTAAATTACTCAGTCGATAAAGTGTCAAAAAATTGTTAAAAAATATCTTTCACAGTTGCAGGAGCCAATGGTGATGGTTCGAAATCAACATGTGAATTGAAATTGAAAGATATTCAATTAAATAATGTCAATAAATGTTGTCAATCAATTAAAAATAAAGGAAATTAGGATTTATCTACATTTTAAGAGCTGGAGCAAGAAAACGATTGGTTTTTTTCAACACCTCTGGTTGTCATCACACATCCAGATTCAAAGACCAGCAGGATTAACACACAGGAAGCTACGCAGTGAACTGCTGTGGATAGGAGCAGCTAGGAAACATATCAAGCCACCTCAAACAGAGCCATCTATGAAAAAGTCCCTGTCAGTTTCACTGCATGCTGTATTAAAACACTACACCACTTCACCTTTCTGTTAAATGGACTTTTCCAGTGTAAAACTGAAGCCATCACACTGCTCATGCAACCAGTGTCCTTGTTTGTTTTATTGTGTAACTTTACAAAAAGTAACTGCTTTGGTTTCCCTTTGGAAAGGTGCTGTCTCCATTCACAGCAGTTCATTGCTGATCTTCCTACACTGATACACCTGCTGCTTCTCCAAACTGGGAACAGGATGACCTTGATCTGCAGTAGGTGATACACTGACTGGGGGTAAGTACCTCATGAAACCCCACTTTAAATAAACCCAAACTAACCCTTTAATGGATTAAGTATCTTGACACTTGTTTTATTATCAAATAGGAAAAAAATGTGCTGTATGTCAGACTGATACTTGAGCCAGTCTTACAGTGTGTGCAGCAGCAGACAGAGGAGTCCTCTGGACGGGGGTCCGACGGTGACTGCGGTTGTCCCACAGGACGATCTGTCCCGAGTAGGTCCCCCCCACCACTAGGTTGGGATGAAACCTGGCAAAGCCTACAGATACTACAGGAGACTGTGGAAACAGAAAAAGAGAGAAGGGAAGAAGATAAATTAGCAGGATCATAATTATTCTGGTGTGAGATTTTGTTCTGGGAAAACATCTAAAACAGGAATATAATCATGAAGCGGCGGAACAAGGACCGTGGTGAGATTCAAATGGTTCTGTCAGATGAAATGTGAAGATAAAACAGCAGACAGTGAGAAAAGAGCAAAAACAAAGAAAGATATGAAGCCAAAATCGTAACGCTAGACGGAGCGTGAGTGAGAACGAGTGATCAAGGCGGCGTGATGGGTGGCAGACGCGGGGAGATAGATGAAGAGGGAGATGATGAGTTGGGCTATGGTGAGGGTCCGCCGAGGAGAGGAGAGAGGGGTGACGCTGGGGCGGAGACAAGACAAAGAGGGGAATTGTAGTCCTCGATCCCCCCAGCCGTTTCACATTACAGCATCAAAACCCCAGCAGCCACTGGAGCGCTCAGTGTAGCCTCCATCATGACAGGCGCACCCTTGAACTCCCTCCCCGATGCCGTGTTTATTGAGTTTTGGTTCCTCTTCAGTGCTTGCGTGCAGAAGCTAGCCTCTTCTGACCCAGAGCCAGTGAAGCATCTGTGCTGTGGAGTTATGAGAAAATGCTCCAGCATCGTCATGCAACAGGAGGGTGAGCGGTGTTACGCATTAACAAATTCATCCTTCCATCCATCCATCCATCCATCCATCCATCCATCCATCCATCCATCCATCCAGTAAAACAGCATGATCATGTTGAGAGGAAAGATAATTTACAGGCAAGACGGGGCCAAGAGAGCATTAAAAAAAGGCTCACAGCACAATTAAAAACAGTGAAACTATAAAAACACTCAGGGTGCATTTTGGCAGAGCACTGTTGCCTCATGCGGTTGTAGATTTTGTTGGAAAAACCGTCACTGACAGTTTTAGGGTTCCTGAAAACAGTAAGTCAGAGGTTTCATTGTTGGATTTACAGCTCTGAGAAGGTGTTTTAAGGCAATGTTGATTAAATACCAGAATCTTTCAAGAAGCGCAATATTAATGATGCAGATATTATTATATGATGTGTGCAGCTAGATTTACAGCATGAGCGTTACAAATGTAGTCATTTTTTTGGCCTCAAGCTTAATGATACTATGATGTTAATCTGTCTTTTAATAAAACACTAAGAACACAATAAATAGGATGTCAAGACAAAACAAATGCAACATTCAAATTGATAAATGATAGCAATAAAATTCCTTCTTAGAAACAATTATGGCCTGAATCCCCTCACAGGAATCAGCTCTTTGAAATGAAACCAACAACAACCAACACTGATGGTTTTATGGAAAATATTAGTGAAGAGACATTACAGTTTATCACTGAACTGCAGTTTTACAGTTTCTACAAATTTATTACATCATTGTATACCATCAATGTTTAGATCATGTAAATTCTTAAGGTACAAACAGCTGTTTTGAAGTGATGGAGAAACACATGGTGCAAAAGCATCACCCGAAGCTCAATATCAGACAAACCAGTGATCCTGCAGTTACTGTCAAAACAGCTGACTGACTGCTGTGCTGAATTTTGATAAGTCTCAGCATTCATGATTCCTCGGTTCTGTATATGGAAATTAAAAGTTATTCCATGCAACTGAAGGAATTTTGCTGAGTTACAAGGCAAATTACTGATCAATTCATCGAGATCACTGAAACCCAACTGTGTTAAGCTAGCCTCTCCCTGTCCCCGCCACCACACCATGTGCGGAGCGGCCAACTCAAAACCCCACATCATTTTGAAATGAGACATGAAAACAAACCAGAGGCAAAGAAAACACTGCACACTCCTTCCCTCTCTTCTCTGTGCCTTGTGAGGAGTCACGGCCTCCAGACGAATGGTTTGGGAGTTGCTTCAAATGTCAAGACTCAAAATAAACTGAACTTTGGAGGTAAAAATAAAGCTCAACCGGTAACGAGGCACTCTCCGAAAAGTCTATCTACAGAAGAAGAATTTAGGTACCTTAGCACATGTTATCAAACACACATGGATGAGTCTGTGTTCAGCTACAGGACACCCTTCAGATTTAGGATGACCTTCAGACTCTGTGGTTGTCTGATAAGCTGCTGTCTGAGGTTTGCTCCCCCTGCATCAGACTCCATCAGTGGGCTAATGAACCCAAATCCTTCACACTCTGTTATTTCTGCACAAAAAAACAACACACATTCACCAAAGAGGTACACACACACTCACTGACATGCTCCAGAGTAGGAAAAGTCTAGATTTAGGTCTAGTGATGAAGAAGCAGGAAAGCAGATTGACGCAGCACAGATAATATCTAAAAGTTATAAAAGCTTTTGTCGATAAATAGTTTACCATTTTCAGAAATGTGGTTATCTACTTTCTTACTCAGGTAAAACTTGCACAAACTTGTCTAAAAAACAATAAATCTATGTTTGTTAAAACAAAGTGGGAAAATTACAGCTCTAAAGCAGTCTTTCGAGTGGGGGCATGAAAGATTTAAAGGGAGGAGCCAGAGGGTGGTTGGGCACTACCAGACAGGACTTTCACATCAAACCTTAGTGAAAGAATTTTTTTCTTTTCTTTTTTTTTTTTTAACCAACCCAGAGCTGGTGATTGTTGAAATGGTGGAAAAACAAACCATGATGGTTCTAGTGAGTATCATTTTTCTTTTTTCTCTGACAAGTTTGAATAAAGTGTGTGTTTTACGATCAGTTGTCATGGCAATTAAGCTCTACACAGGATGGATCAGAATTATTGACTGTACAAAGATGGATGACATGACAGCTCCTTAAAGGTGAAGCCAAAACATCTCAAACGATTACTGGTGTCTGGTTGCATTAGAGGTCATAACCTCTTACCCTCTGTGTTAGCAGATGGAACATGGGTCAAACTAAACAATCAAATTACATTAAGAAAGTTTTACCCAAAGATGGTTTCTGTTATTTTGGGTAATTCTTATCACACTGGTGTGTGTTCACGAAAGCAAAGACATGCTATCCTTCCTTTTTTGTTGATGGACAAGCTAGTTAGCATGTTCACTTAAGCGTCGATGTCTTAACTTACCGTGTTACTTGTGTTTCAAAAAATTCTGGACATATCTTACACATTTTTCCTTTAATTTAGCTGATCTCTCCTCCATCTTCAAGTTTAAACAGATAAATCAAGAGATGACTATAAAAGCGTATTTGCTCGTTTAATTGCTCAACCATCAGGGCCACAATATAGGTTGTGTACTACCTCAGATATATTAACACTGCAATCTTTAAACCCTCTGAAGAATCCCGACTTTCCAGTAAAAACCAATTTGACCCCAGTTTTACTATTAACACTAGCAAAATAGAAAAATAAACTCATAAATCTACAAGCAAATAGAAAACATCCCTGCTCACTCCACTTTCTTGTCGCTCTTCCACCAGTTATCACCCTAAATAAACAGTTCTACCCCACAGGAGTAATGACAAAGAGAAGCCAAATCAAATCAAGAGCTCCCTCTATTTGCTCCATATGTTAGTTTAACTCCTAAGCCATATCAGTGTCCCCATCTTAAGGGGAAAAATCCTGACTGCACTCTGAATCCCCTCTTTGAGAAACCACAGGTTATGCCATCATTCCCCTCATGTGCTGTCAGGCTTAGTGAAAGAGCTACTGAAAATTAGCCCGACTTTGTCCCGACTGTGCACTTTGAGGCGCCTGCCAGCAGCGACTTCGACTTAACATTAAAGCCATTCCTCCTAAATGCTCCTAATCAAATGTCACATCAGCACATGTGTTTTGGAGTAATACGCCTTTTTAAAATGTACTGTATGTCATTTGGTGCTGAAATAACATCAATTTGTCCAGCACAATATGGGAGTATATGATTTGAGTCAAAGCGACACTCTCAAGCTGCTAATCAATTTGTATGTAATGTAGCAAATTAATGACTGAGTTTAGAGGTGAATTATTAAAAGATTGCTTGATTTTTTGCTTTTTATTTTTTTACTCCTCTGTTTTTGTTTTAGGAGCCTTTGCATCAATGACTTAAAAATGTTTTTGAATATATGAAATGAAACTTTTTTCTACAGTGTGTCAACATGACAGAACACGAAATTTTCTAAGATACATTTTGTGAAGCCTGAGCTCTGAATTTAAGGGAAAGGCTTGACATTTTGGAAAATACATGTTCTCACTTTGTGGTTGAGAGTAAAATGAGACGATCGATACATCACTCTCATGTCTGTACAGTAAATATGAAGTTTCTGCCAGCAGCTGGCTAACTTAGCTCAGCACAAAGACTGGAAACAGGGAGAAACCGCCAGCCTAGGCTCTTTCTTGGCCAGGAGCAGTGTCCAGACAAACAGTGGAGATTCCAGGAAGTTACTGGTCCCAGCCAAGATACAGTCCAGTACATAAGCAGCACTAAAAAAGATGAACTGTTGTTTCTTCACCTTGTTTTTTAATGCATTAAACAAGATACAGTTTGTTAATTGGAGATTTTTTGAAGGTGCCCACCTCGCTGTCTCCCCCTGTCTTGTGCCTTTTGTATTAAGCTAAATGAGTGTGTAATCAGCTGTGGGCTTTGCTTAGCACAGAGACTCATCTAACTCTTGGTTAGAAAGCGAATAAGCATATTTACCAAAAAAAAAGTCAAACCTTTCCTTTAAATGAAATGCAGTCACACTCCTGCCATCCCCTGCAGCTCCTCTTCATTTCAGATTCATAAGTCTACGATGTACCAGTCACACGAGCACCACATCTGTCTAAATAACACCTCAACAACTCTTGTGTTGGCAATACTCCCGCTATGATTGCACGTCCATATCAGGGCAGACTGGATACCGAGCCTGACATTTCATTTCCAAACGCAGAGTGGCTCTGTGCATGGTTCTCATCTCGCATGCAGCGCGGGTCAGACACCTGCCAAGTCATCTCCTGCCAGCCCAGACGGAAAGGATGTGGGGAGTGACAGCTCCCGGAAGAAAAAGCAACGTGGAGAGTCACTTCGGGATATTGGGCCTGAGATAAATTGTGGAAGTTTACAGGGAGACACTCTTGCAGTTAGAACAGTGGGTTTCATTTCTTTCCTCGGGCAAGGTCTGTTGTGTGTGTGTGTGTGTGTGTGTGTGTGTGTGTGTGTGTGTGCATGAAGGAGAAACTCATACACACACTTACACAAAGTATCGTCTACCATATCTCACACAAGGCTCACAAGGCTAAGTGCTTCTGGCAGCCCTTATTATATTAATGGGAAGTGTTCTGTAGAGGATAATACACAAATGTTAGGCCGCGATGAAAGATGGCACCCAGCAAGGGATTAGGGAGGTTCGAAGGAATGACAGAGAGAGAAAGAAAGCTAGAGAGAGGCGAACACTCCCTCCTTTGTTGCCTCCTCCTCTCTTTCATTCTTTCCTGAGGCAAAAAACTGTTGCTTAAGTCGACTTGAGAAGGCAAAAATGGAGCGAGAGTGCTATAGTGAGAAGAAAAAGGGAAGGAGGGGGGGGGCTGATAGGGAACAGCAGACAGTATATTCTCTCAAGCAGATCTCTCTTCCACTTCTGGGGGGGGGGGGGGGGGGGGGGGGGGGGGGGGGCGGGGGGGGGGGGCCGGGGGGGGGCGGGGCGGGGGGCGGGGGGCGGGGGGGGGGCCCGGCGGGGCGCGGGG
>JAQMCX010000019.1:4536082-4602088 GCA_029814765.1 Acanthurus leucopareius | reverse complement strand
CCCCTTTCTGCCCTGCTCCCTCCTCCGGCCGCCGCGGGGGGGGGGGGGGGGCGGCCCCCCCGATCGGGAACAGCAGACAGTATATTCTCACAACCAGACCTCTCTTCCACTTCTGCCCCCCCCCCCGCTCACCACACTCATCTGTTTTCCACTCTGCCTTATCACGACCAGATGGATCCGACTGTCTTCCCTTGCATCGCCGCTTCTCAACCTCCCACCTCCTTCCAACCACCTTTCTCCTCCCTTTCTCCCCCTTGGCTTCGCTCGTTTATAACACCCCACGGATTTTGTCACTCTGTGGTTTCTGGCAAGGACAGAGAAATACCAAGCCGAGTCTCGATTTCACCAAGCAAAGAATGAGGGTTTGACGGAGTGAGAGCACGAGGAGGCGGCTCTGGGGACACAAACAGGCCTTTCTCTGCCTCCTACAGCTCCTTTCCCTTTATTTTCCATATCTTGTTTGTTTGCTTGGCTCCTATTTTCACTTTTGCTGGTTTATGGCCTATATCTTGGATTCCTGCTGTAAATATGCTGTTTTCTATTCTGTTACAGAAACTATGGATGCTATCAATTGCATTTTAGGCAATAAAGTTGCCATATTCACCCCAAAAACATACAATAACACAAGATGTAGGTGTTTAACAGCATGATTTTCTCTATAAAACACTACAGTCAAAATGAACAAAATGATCCAATTGTTGCTCATAGAAGCTACATTTACTTATTTAGTTTGCCACAAAGCAATAACAGTCACACCGTCTTAACTTGAGTACTGAAATATTTAATTGCCAGACTTTCTGAACTCAATGCAGTTTAATCTTAAGTGTAATTTCTCACATGTTCTAATTTAGACAAGACCTGTAAATGATGCTGTTGCAAACTTCTCCTAACTCTCTCTACCTCTGCCCTCCCTCTCCTTTTCCTCTCCTCCTACTCTACTCCTCTAACTCAACCTTACTGGAAATGCCAAAGGCCAAGAGAATAACGCGAGGCAGTGAGATATTAATAAAAATATGACTGAGTCCAATGGGATTTGACAGTAGCGGTGGGGGTTGTTGCAGGCAGGCGTGTGGTTTGGGGGGTTCAGCAGAGGTTTTAAGTCAAACGGGCCCTTTAATGTGGTGTGACTTTGCCCACTTGAGAGGCTGGTGTGAAGTTACAAGATTGGACCCAACTGGGACGAGGCGATGATGGGTCCAACTGCTGGGACAGCCACGATGAGGGGAGGCACGCTCAACTGGTACCAGAATCCACAGCAGCCTCTTTCCTCAAGTACAAACCCAACCCACACACTGATGGATCACACACTTCCTCTACTTTATTACAGATCAATGGCTCCCAAAGTGGGGTCATGAAAATGCCACAGTCCCTTGAGGGGATTGTAAAAGGCTGCATAGTATACTGAGACACTGTTTAATTTTAGATATGGTTTATTCACTGTCTGGAATGAAGCAGAATTAGAGAACAGTGATTAATGTCATTCGTAAAGTGCAGTTCATGATAATCAAAGACATGTCGCATAAACCAGAGATAAACAATTCAACACCACAGAGAACAAAATTAGCTGAATGAAAATTGGGCATATGTAAACAAATGCGTACAGACATGTAAGTATAAAACCTAATCTTTAAATGTGAACTTTTTTGAGCTAAAATCATTAATTACCATTAACAGAATTGATGAAATTACAGACAAATTATTTGAAAATTCTACTTCCGGTAGTTTGTTTTTTTTCCCTGGGAGTTAAGAAAATCTTCAATTTCAATATCAACATTACAAGCAACTGGCCAAGTAACAAATAACAAGAAGCCTGGAGGTCACAGTGTTTATTTGTTATGAAGAATTTTGAGGTAAATAAAAAGGAAGAGTGGGGGGGAAGATACAGTATTGCAGGAAAGAGAGAAGAGGATGGAATATTGAATGCATAACATTCAGATTTGTTCAGTCGACAAGGGACCATCATTTGTCAGACTAGGAACTGTCTGTCTGTCTCCGTTGCATTACAGCAGAATGCAATATTACAACACTGCAGCACACTGCCATAAATGTTGATGCACAATCCCCAGACTACGTTTGCTCAAATACAGACACTGAGACTCCTCACGAATTTGAACTAAAACCAGCTTTTAAATTTTGGGATTTTTGCACCACACCAAGGACATGAAGGCCAAAGCTGCTGGAAAGCAAATAAAGCAGCAAATCATTCTTAAAAAATTCACTGTGTAGTTTCTATTGCAAATAAACAAGGTCCTCATAATCTGCTATGATACCAAAAATTCCAGAAAATAAAACACGTGCACTGGAACGAAGAGATGATTTAATCGGAACAGGACATTTTTTCTTGTTTAGACAAAAACACTGAAACCCTAAATATGACATTAAAAATATGTGTACATGCACATTCACAACATAACACCCTTAAGCACCAGCTTTTCAGATCAAAACAGTGATGTGCGTTGTTTACTCCAAATAGAAACAAGGAAGTTGCATCCAAACACACACACACACACAACTCTAAGAACTCCGATCAAACTGTCAAACGAGGCTCAACAAATATGAATCAAGATTTTATTTTATCACTGTAATGCTGTTTCTTGCCACAAATGTTCAGAATCATAATTTTATAGCTTGGCTATAATATGAGAAAGTTTTTTTACGAGGCAAATATGTTGTAAATGGTCACAGGGAGGAGAGGGAGTCACATGCACTAACATGCATCTGCTACCAGTCTGACGACCAAAACAAAGAGAGGTTCAGATTAAAACAAACACAAAGACAGTGGGACTTCATTCCCCTTTGCTGCAATAAATACATACATATAGAAGAGATCCAACATTTCATTTTTTGTTCAAAATGACTGCTCTGCGCTGCTAAGCAGATTCACCAAACTACACAAAGGCAGATAAGAAATACAGAAACTTGACCTCACCAGAACCCCATTGAAACCTGACGTCTTCTATAAGCCATAGCCTTATGCAATAAAGCTCCTGCTGATCCAGACCTCAACCACAAACCCCAACCCTGCAATACTGACCCAGCACTGTCATTCTTCTGTATCCTCCACATACACACACACACACACACACATGCAAAAGCATTTTACACGTGTATGATACTCACAAATGCAACATTTGTGTACACAAGGATAGTATCTACCATCCATCTACCAGATGAAAGCTTCTTCTGTTCAAAACAGATACACAGTCTTCTTGAGGTGTGCCAGTAGTAGCAGTGATTGCTAACCCATGTATACGTGTGTGTGTTTAATGCATATGCATGGTTAACAGTGACTGTATATGATTACAGATGCAAGAAGAAGGCATTTGAGCTCTCTGTTCCTCTGACCTAGAATGGGAGGTGGAAGGTGAGGAGAAATCAGAGAGAGTGGAGACAGAGAGGGGAAGAGGCACCCTGCCCTGTGGTTTTGGGGGGTTAAATGGCAGAACAGGCATTAGCAGGCATCTGATCCATGGCTAACTGGAGAGTCGTGACTCTGTTTGCAAAAGACCTCGCAGGAAAGAGCAAGAAAAAACATCTTTTTCTATTTTCCCCTTTTCGTCTACTAACCGATCCTGTTCGCTTCTCATCCAAATCCAACAGTGACACGAGAAGTCATGGCTGATTTGGAATGACTTGCAACCTCTTCTTTCTTTCTTTCTTTCTCCACTCAAGTTTATCCCTCACTGTTTATACGGGCACTTCATTTCTAAGTCCCCCGCTCATTTGCTCCCAATTTGATCTTTCTTTCAATGTTTCTCTGTTTTTCTGTCATTCACTTTTCTTCCTCTCCTCATGAACACATGACGCAGCCCCAGGCCACATTAACTCACTGACTACTAACGTGGGGGTAGGAAAGCAGGACACATGGGAGTTTCTGTTCTATCTCAGTTTTACTTCTGTCTTTTCTCCGTCCGATATCACTTCATCTCATGCACATCTTTCCAGTTAGCAGTCACTTAAAATAAATCTCAGGCATGTGAAGAAGCTTGAGTCTGTAGAAGTGGTTGGATGCGTCAGAGATTTGAAAACAATAGAAATGCTTTGCTATGTTGCAGATAATGAATTCTTTATTCTAGTGATTGCAATTCCATTTAAAACCTGAATACAGTTTATCTCAGTTGTACATTTGCACTCGATTGCCCCTCTTTGATAAATTGAGGATTTTATCAGCTACTTACACGAATATCCTTGTTACCAAACGTCTAATATTCAAACACTGACGATTCACAGAACAGCATGCACACAACCACATTGTTAATAAAGCCAGTTGTACTGGACATATTTCCTCAGAAAGCCACATGGAAAAACTTCTGAATCCTACAGCTTGAAGATGCATAGCTGTAATCTATCCTTAAGCCCACATGGATTTCAGCAGCGGCATAAATTACAGTTCTGTGAAGAATGGAGTGTTTTAAAAATCCATTATGGCACTGGTCTTATACAGTGAGCTTCAAACAGAAATATTTGCATGTATGCAGGAATATACGATTCTGTGTGTGTTTTGGAAAAGGAGATTAAATCTATTTTTCTGTTTTGAATGAAGCTAAAATGTGAGATTCGTAAGCACACATGCAGAATCATGTCAAAGCAACAAAGTAAATGTCTGACATTAATAGTATTATAGGTGTAGTTCCATATTCCCATACTGTGTGCAGAGGAAGAGCTGTCAATTATTTGGAAACGCAGCCCTGCTGACATTAGCACAGCGCCAACGTGGGTGGGCTAACATACACATGTGGCGGCGTTGGATTAGGAAGTGGTAGGCCACATCATATTACTACCAAGACGTCTCTATATGGCCTCGTGGGAGCTGTGAAGCCCTCAGACCCAATCCCTCCATCCCCCCTCTCTTTCCTCCCTCCTTCTACCGTTTCTTGGTGTCATTTGCTATTAGCATCACACCCATCAGTGGGTTTATTCCCCACTGAGAGTTTCTGCGTTTAAACTGGCCTCTGGTGGCAGTGTTCAGCCACAATCCACTCTAGATTGTCCATATGGAGCTAAGTTTCACTGCCCTTTGCCTCACTCTTTAATTTTTAGTCACAAAGGTGCTGAAAAGAAAAGAAGAACAAGTTGTAGATTGTTGAACTGGCCAAGAGTTGTGGTGTCAGATAAGGCCTGCCAAATAAAACGGATTAATGGTGATAGTGAGTGTGAAATTCACAGGGGAAAAAAAGAGAACGAAAGAAAGATGCCTTGTTCTTTCTTCTGTATGTAGCTTCATAGATAATACTTGCAACTAATCACTAATCAAGAAAACAGGAAGAGCCAAACTGAGCTTTTCTGCAATAATTTGCAATCATGACTCATATTCAGAAGTTTCGGAAACATGTGTCAGGTTTGATACATATAAGCAACAAATACCTGACAGTGAAAGATGTACTCTGGTGTGGCCTTTTTAAACTTGATGTTCCATACAAGAGCAACACCATCGGGTTCATGAGGAGCATCTTCATTATTGTTATAGGACGCAACCAGCAACTCAGGATACTGCAATACAGAGGGAGAGAGAGAGGTTAGAATGAGAGATTGGAGAGAGGGATGTCAGTGAAAAAAAAGAGCTGATCAAAACAACAATTTAAAAAGTTTAAAACTTTAAAACTTCACGAAAGCATTGTTTTTCTAAAAAAAGAAAAAACTCCTCTTCATGAGGGACAAAGGGCCACACGCCTCACCTGAGGGGACCAGTCAAGGCAGGTGATTACGCGATGTTTCGACCAATGTTCATCATAGAAAAGTCTACTGAAGGAAAGGCTGGAGCCGCTACCCAAATCTCTGAGGAAAGTTAGGAGAAGCAACAGTCAAAGTTAAAACCCAATAATCAAAAATGAAGACAATTGTTTTGTTCCAGTTGCACAATATACATAAAAAAGTACATGCTGAGAAAAAGTTTCATTTGTGATCAGTGCTGAGGCAGCTTCATTCTGCGTGTTAAAATACTGAACTGGCTAAAGTTAGTATGGTGAGGGTAGATTCAGTTTTTAACCTTAAACCATTGTAGAGAGCTCCTTTCAGAGCTACAATGGTTTTAAAAAAAAACAGGCATTTCTGTCCAGCAACTAAAGAAAATCATATAGTATTTGTGATTTAAATAAAATGTGATCCAATCTGAACAAAGGTCTGTAAATGTCCTTAAAACGCCATGTCGATAGTTGGCAATCGATACAACCTTGAGTTTTTCGAGATGTATTTGACGGCTTAAATCAGCCCTGATCAGCGGCCATCGGCTGAATCAGCACATCGACGTGACATTTGAAGAATTTGGCGAGAGTGCTGTCTGACTGGCTGTTCATTTTCTGAGTCAGTGATTTGAGCCAACATGTTGCTTGTGGTCAGACTTGATCCTGTGCAGATTGTTGTGTCATTGGCCACTTCAGAAAGTTCTATGACCACAGTTTCCAGACCATCAGCTGCAGCTCGACTCCTGTTTGAGAGCTAATTACAACAAAATCCTGTACAATCATATGTGTGGATGATTTGCTTTCTCTGCGATGCTATATGAGAAAGAACAGGGATTAAACAAGGTAGTGAAATGTAGGTTGTGTTGCTGGAACTTATCGAAACGCACGTCCATGGAAAAACAGACAACTGTTGTTAAGCACTGGGCCATGGCCTGTTTTAGACATAATCTCTATTTGACCACAGGCTTGATGCTCCTCTGAGGTTGCAGTGGTCAAAGTTGAAGCAGCATTCTTCTATAATAGCAGAGCAGCATACTTAAAACAGCTTTGCACTTATGACTCTTTATAACTTCACCCAAAACTTTGATAACCTCCGGTTTGAGGTCAGCCTTCACATGGCAAGACAATGCTTTTTAAGACATGATGGTTGTCACTTCAGAGGAGTTTTAAACCCCCTCAGTGTGTGACATCAGCAGAAAGACATGTATTTTGAAGAACAAAGCAGCTCCCAGGCCCCTAGAGTGACACAGTGGGCATGAGTCAGTCTGAGCACATTTCTCAGCTTGAGGCAGGCAAGTAAACACTCACATGTGCTCTCCCTGCATCCAAACACACACTCCTTTCCACCCCGCCCTCTCCTGCCCCCCCCCCCGCCTTTTCCCTGCTCACCCCTCTTTGTCCTCCACGTCCCGGCCGCTATAGTCGAAGAAGATGTCACTGTCTTCAGCCAGAGCTCTCTCCATCACCCGGATGCTGCAGTCAAAGAAGCTCTGAAACTCTGAAGAGTGCAGGATCTGCTGCCTCTCCTCCTCCGTCAGCTCCCGCAGCATCGGAAACGAGCCTGGTGGAAGAACATAAACATGGATGGGAGACAGGAGCAAATATTGTGCACAGTAAACCCACAGAACACCTGGGTTTACAACAAAATAATTTCATTGTTGGTTAATTAATTATTGATAAATCTAACAAATATTTCTAAATTATTGTTTTTTCGAAAAAAGTCAGAAAACAGAAATTATTGCCCATCACACTTTTCTAAGGCCCAAGGTGACATCTTAACATTTTTTCTATTGTATGAGAAGTAGTCCAAATCCCTTTGTCATATTTTATATGTTTTTGTATATAAGAAACAAAGTCTCCAATTAGACAAGCTTAAAGTTGGAAACTTTTGGACTTTTGCAAGAAAATTGACTAATAAAACTAATGGATTATCAAAGCACTTTATTTAGAAAACATCCGATGATTTTTTCCATTAGTTTTAGGCATTTTTGAAAACTAAATTTGTTTGTGGAACTAGTAAATGTAAGTGCATAGTAATTGATGTGACTTGCAAAGTACATATACATTTTTCCCTGACAATGGCTGTCAAAATTACATTTTTTCTCAATTACTGTTCAAGAGCCTTAAGCTAAGAAATGTCCATTTATTTCATGTGACCAACACTGTGAACTTTCAGTTTTTAATACTGACAGCAGTGAAAAGTATCCTACTGTATCTAATGGTAATCTAGTGGTACTGTCATGTCTGCTACATAAAAAATAATGGATGAGAGTCAGATTAACATTCACTTCATCTCTATCAAAACCAGAATCACATCCAGGACATAATAAACTACAAACAGCTTGTAATGCATCTTTTCTAAAATACTAAAAACCCTACAGTCACAACTTCATAAACAAGAGGAAAACAAAGCCCTCTGAGCGACCTGCCGCCCTTTGAACGTAATGGCTGCACAGCACGGCGTCCGGTTTTTGAAGTCACTGTCCCCAAACACACATGCGATTTTTAAACACACGAGCATGCACAGACACACATATATCGACCTTTACCCTGCCTCTTGACTTTGATCCCCTCCATCCCTTTGTGTTTCTTACGAGTTGTCAGAAAAAAACCCAGTGAATCGAGTGGCAGAGATCAAAGGCCAGACCTTCTAATAGGCCAGGATGGAGAGGAGACGGATGACTGTGTGTTTATGAGTGTGTGTGTGTGTGTGTGTGTGTGCGCAAGCATCTGTCTGTGGATGTGTTTGACTTATGCTCGGTACAGTCAGGATTGTGCATTTAAGTGAATATGAATATGTCCATCCATCTGTGTGTTCATCACGTATGTTTTAGCCAATCAGAGCCTTTTCTTTGTATTTTACTTCATAAGCTCTCCACAAACACACGCACACGCACAGAAACACACTTCTCTATTCCTCTCCACTTTGAAGTCTGGTCAGGGGTCATGTGACAGGTTTTTAATCAGTGCTGACCCTGACATGTGATGGAGCTGATATGCTGGACCTGCCTTAACCCCCAACCCTTTCGACCGATACACCCACTGACTGGATGCGAGTGTCACACACAAGTGACCGTGTTTCGTGACAGTTTGACCAACTGTTGAGAAGCTAAGGAGAGAAGATAGGAGGATGAAGAACAGGACGTTTTGTGTTTGGTGCGACAACTGCAAAAAATCAAGCTAATTTATGCAGGAGAAAAAATTGTGAATTTAAGAAAAGTTGCCTCTAAAGTGATCAGAAGAGCTAACAGTTATAACTCTTCATTCTCAGTACCTTCTTTGGTTTCCCTGTTGTCGTCTTCATCCTGCTGCTCTGACTCGGGACCCGGCTTTACCTCCATCATCTCCTCATCTTCTTCTTCCTCCTCTACTGAGAGAGTTAAAAAAAGAAAGAAAGAAAGAGAGAGAGAGAGAGAGCACTCATGTTAATCAACAGCTGTTCCAATTTTCCTCGACCTCCCGCTGCGCACTGCCTTCCCCCCCTTCTTACCTAAGTAATCATTGCCAGACATGCACTGGTACACCTGACTAACTAACATTTGGTCCAAATGGGTTTCATTTACACACACACACGCAATCATACCTGCACTTTTTATTGTGAAAAACAAAAATGTGAAGCGTAAATGCTACAGATTCTCTATCACTGTTGCACATGTATTTTGGGTTTACACTGTCTCGGGAAAAGGAATCAAACAGGAAACAAACATTTGTTCCTGTTTCTATGCTGTAAGTGTTGAATGTGCTCACATGGTCCGCATGTGTGGACAAATTGGTTCACAATGCGCACACACACACACTTACACACACAGCAGGAAATGTCAGAGTTGTATGCGCTCTTCTCTTTTTTGTCTCACCTTTGACACCAAGCAAAAGGATTCAATGATGTGTGTGTGCCTGTGTGTGCAAAGGGGATTCCCTCTGCATTCCCTCCAATCAGGCTCTGCAATTATGCGTGACTCTTCAGGATTTATTGTAAGTGTATGCAGTGTGCGTGTGGTTGTGTGTTGGGAGTGGAGTTCAAGTATGAAGGGTTACTGTCAACATAGGCACCTGCTTGTCAGCTACTGCCACCCCCCCCACCGCCAGACAAGACCCCACTGCCCTGGGGGTATGTGTTGGTAACCCTCGTCTTCTGGCCTCTCAGAAGACCTCTTAACACCCTGACACCGTGACCAGACACCTGTGGTCCGCCCACACACACATGCTACGCACACACACACATACAATCTGTCTTTTTCAGTCTTTCTAAAACACACACACACACACACACACACACACACACACACCCGGGGCCCTTCTCCGGCAGTGCCAGGGGTGGCGAGGGGTTAACTGGCGCAGGGTCAAGCCGACAACAGTCGCTCAGTCCAGTGGGAGGAAGTGACTACATCACACCCTCAGACGTGTCATGCCTCTCTCTCTCACACACACAGAAACACACACACACACATGTCGGGGCGTGTTTAACTCAGCTGGAGGATGGCCTGGGGCACCGTTAAAACCACTTGCCCAAGGGCTGCTCTTGCACTGGATGAACTGTCCATTTATCACTTGGACTCGCCTAAGCTTTAGATGAACTCACTGCTGCTCTGTCCAAGGTGCTCATGCTATTTCACACTTTAATGATTTTGTTAGTATCATTACAATCATTTCTAGCTTTATTCCATTCACTATTTCTGACTCCCTGATACATTCTTCACTGGTCCTGTCAATATGTTCTCTTTTTTTCAACCCCTAGTAGAAGTTTTTGATACATGACTTTAACTTTCACACTGTGTGTATATAATAAATCACTAAGCTAAATCAAACACTTGGCTATTCTCAGTACAGATTGGTGGTTAACAGTCAGCTGTAGCAATCCAAACACCAGTGACCCACCAGTATGGATGAGAGACCAGAGGGGACCAGACAGGCAGACTGCCAGTCTTTTTCCATGTATGAGCTGCCAAAACAGACAAGCTGCTAACAGAGAGGCAGAAGAATACCCGTCTGTCAGACCCTTTGGTCTTTCCCCTCATGCTTTCTTTCTCTCTGATGTTCTTGTCATCCATCAGTCACCTCTTTTACTCAGCAAACTGAGGTCATTAATCTGCAAAGGACTCAGGATGTGAAACAAAAACTGGGGTCCTGCCGACCAGCAAAGACACTTACACACAGCTATTCTGTCCTATTTTATTGATTTTATTTTTTTGACCTTATGTGACCAGTCCAGTGGTTGGAATGTGTGGCAATGGGGATGGGAGGAGCGTGAGTGGAGGAGAGAGACCGCATTGAGGAGCGGTCAAACTGTCAACCTCCAGGACCACAGGACTCTAGAGCAAGGCAGCATGATTCATGGCCTATGGGTTACCTCACTGAGAGGAGACAGTCCAATTCCTGCGCGAGGATACAGCTGAAGTCTTTGCCAGCGGCAATGTATCAATTTTTTCTGTCAAATGCCTTCACCAAAAATATCCAAGATATTTCTTTTGAATGGAAATTTTCAGAGATACATTTCTGTGCCTGCTAAAAGAGCAGCAAAAGCTATACTGCAGAAAATGATACTGGAAACTAAGACTCATGGGCCAGAAATGATAATATAAAACTGTATGCAAAATGTACATGCAAGCACACCAAGCAGCACTACAGGGTTTCCTGTTGCACTGCAGAAGAAGCAGGGAAAGGAAATCAAAAGAGACAATCTTCCACAGTTTGAGTGTGTCTCTCTGCTACCATTTAAGTATCCACACACTTTCTTGTTTCCACCTCATTCTAGTCACGGGATGCTTTCTCTTTCCACCTGCCGCTTAATACCGCTCCTCACTGCAGGACAACAGGTTAACTGGTATCCTCCCCCTCACCACAGATGGGGGTCCACGTTGATGAAACTCTGCTTGGGGGCTCCTGTTTTGGCCGGCTACACACCCAGGGTAATGATATCCTCGGTAGCCCAGGCCTGCTGCATCTTTCTGCCTCAATCTTCCCCTGGCTGCTTACTCATGCTGACCGGGCTCAGTCAATTCAGCACAGCCCAGCAGGTATGTAGACACACAGATTCACAGTGTGGAGATACAAACACAAGTGCACACACAAACAGGTAAAGGTGTTTGTAAATGCATATGCACACACACACAGACACACGCACGCGCACACACACAGTAACACAAATAGAGCCATGTAGACACGTGTCTGAATGTGTGAAATTGTTTGGAAGCACAGAAATATTACACTCTGTAAACAAGGATGGAAGTAACAACATGAACTTACACAGCCTTTCATATGCTCAGTCAGACTCTTCATAAGTATAACGCTAGAAACTGGCTAATATGCTGCCAGTTAAGACTGGGACAATAAATCAGTATTACTGTGTATGTTTGGGATGCACTGATCCATACATGTGAAAACGTGTACTGAACTAAGCAGATCAGGTATAGGCCATAGGTTTTTTTTTTGTCAATATTATTATGAAATTTTTGTTTATTCATATAAGAAGGGACGATGCACTCTAATTAACATGAGCACAAAAGTCTGTATTGTAAATGAGCCAGATTTAGCCATAAAGGCTAATTTTCATCTTCCGTCCCCAGCAGGTTGATTGCATAAAGAACATTCAAAAACACGTAAGCACAGACAAAAGCACATAATTACACAAGAACAATAGAGGATATAAAAAACGTGTATTTGTGAACAATATAGGATAAAGAAAAAAACTCAAAGAAAAGATAGGTCACATGAGCACACTAGCACAGACAAATGCACAATTGAACAATATGGCAGATAAAAACATTTAGGAAATCACATGAGCGAAGACTATTAGCACAAAAACAATGTTATTACGAATTACCATTCAAGATTATAATCGCATGTTTTATTGTCCAGTAAGCACTTTTTTAAAGATTCAGAGGAGGATCTGAGAGATGTGACATTTCTTAATTCTGGTGGCATAGTGTTTCAGTTAAATTTTGCTAAAAATTAAGCGTTACATTCAGTCAGTGCAGTTGGCTGACACAGTTTTCATGTTACGGTGTTTTCGTTCCATGAATCTTATAGTGGCGCCCTGCTGCTGTAAATTTTCTGCTCTTTCTTTACCTTTATGATGAACAAGTGTAACAGTGGCGGGACTTAAATCATGAGCAAAGTCATGACAACCAATAAATATCAGCGCAGGTGCAGCATTTTCTCTTGAGGCAGAGAGACAAACAGGGTGGAACTTAGTATGATGTTATGGGAAACAATCTTACTTTTAGTCAGATAGATTTTACACTAATTATTCTACGTGTTCATATGCTTAAACAGGGTTTCTCTGTTCTCCAAAGATCACTCTTAGTCCTCTCAGTCAGACATAAATGTTAGCTAGTAATTACAATGCAGCTAGTCACTGTGTTACAGGTAATGAACACTCTACTATCATGTTTTCTGTGCATGAGGCTCTTGTTAGCCAAACATCATTATTGCCTTTACAGACTTACAGAAGAGTAAAATAGTTCAGGTGAGAGTAATGGGCTGATGTGTTTGTGGAATAAAGAAAACATAGTCTTAATGAAGGCTGATACACCGCTGAGAGTTTCATTAGCTTAAACATCTTGTATTATTTCTCAGTAGGCAGCTAGTATTGCACATGTGGAGAGAAGAGTTTTAAAAGATACTAGAGATGTACACACTGTCTTCTGTTCCCCCTTCAGCTAGCACATAAAGCACAATGGCATGGTGTGTCATGGCAATAATGGGCTAGCATGTGTTCTGTTTGGTAAGGATCAAAGCATAAGCTAACCTTTTATTCTGAACCCAATCTACAGTAAGTGCTAGTGTGCTGAAATGTGTTAGTGCATGCTTGCAGCGATTGGCATAGCTATCAAAGAGAACTGTGGGTGTGTGCGTGAGTAGAGGCGAGGCGAGGATGTCACCGGGCCCCAAGTTTGTTATCGTCTGCTTTATGGGGGCAGGCCTGCAGACGTACCATGGCAATATGAAGGTGACTACCTACCTGAGTCACACACAATCAGAATTGACAGTACTAATAATTTAAAAAGAAATCTCTATTGTATTAATCAAAAATAAAGGGAGATTCTGGTACGAGAGAGAAGAGGCGGTGGAAACACAAGACAAAAAAAGGATTTTTTGGGGAACCCACGCGCTTGGAATAACCCTACGACATTATATACACATTCATATGAGTGCACGCACACACACGCACACACACACAGGAGCACTGACACACGCATACGCACAGAGTTCACAGGGGTTCTGGGAGGTTGGCTGTTGAGCAGACCACAACACAAGCACTATGCAGAGGAGTAGGAGGAAGCCGACATGACTTGAAAGGCCCCTCTAATGTGGCCCTGGCACGACACACTCACACATACACACACACACACACACACTTATATGCATTAACTTCACTGAGGACAACTCTTATTGTTAGAAAAAGACTCGGTACACACATCCTTTACTACATCCACTACACCTCTGCATATCTCACAATTGACCTAAGGCATCAGGGGAATTTTCTCACTGTAATTTATCCCACCTCCAGTCATATAATCCTTGATATCCAAGTACCAAAAAAAAGATTTATATAACCACGCCGATTTTATTGGACTGAAATAATGATAGAGGTCACAAATAAAACGATGCAATTCTACGATAAATAACATTTGATATGACAGGCCTTCGGGAAATGTCTTGCCACACAATATATTCTTTTATAAACACATATCTTAAAGATGATTTAGCAAAAAAATCTAAAAACAGAATGATCTTCACTCCCAACACGTGAATCAAACCATAAAAGTTGAAACACACCTTTGTTCTTAGTCCTTAGAAGTTCTCACACTATCTAACTCAACAGTTTGAGTCTTTCGCTTTGGGATATTAAAGGAGAAACATCACGTTGTCAGCCACAAGCTCACTGTGTAAACTGTGTATGCGGACCAAGAAATGAACATTTTTTATGCTTTAGCGAGCCTTATACCAGCTCACAATCGCTTTGGTCAACTAATGCAGACCATCACTCCGCTCTCTTTCTTAACACAGAGAAATACTGCTGGCGTTTCAGGGACCTCTGTTAGTCGGGTACCACAGCAAATTGATGGGTTAGAGCTGGCCTTGCAGTAAAGTTGAACAGATCTTTTGCAGAGAGGTGAGAAGGCGGTCCAACCTGCTGAATAATCCCACTGCTCTGTAGATGGGCTAGACAGGACAGGACAGACTGTAGGGAACTCAGCGTCTGAGTCCACAGTGGCAACTTCTTGCAAGTAAATTGTTTTGCTTCAAAGTCAGTTAAATGTTGAGTTACTGCTTGTTAAACGCTTTTCGTTGTAAGATTTTGTTTAGCTAGAAGACAAAGTGAAAATGCATGAAATGTTGGGTACTGATACTCTCCTAAATCCTTTCACTTTAGATTGTTAATTTTATTCTGAGTTGTGTTTTTTCTCTCAGTTTTAATAGAAAATATTATTTAAAATTCATCATGGTTCATCAAGTCATGATTACCACAGTGGGGGTGAAAGTATTCACTGCATACACACACATTAGCAGCAGGACCTGATGTAACACTGGTGAGGCTAAAACCCGCAGGATGATTTAGATTAATTCATCACTTCACCACACTTCACACTGATCAAACATTGTGCACGTGTGTGTGTGTGTGTGTGTGTGTGTGTGTGTGTGTGTGTGTGTGTGTGTGTGTGTTTGAGGCTACATTCACCTAGGTCTGCACCGTATGCATACATGCATGCCCAAACATAATCAGCTTTCATTAATGCAGCCCGTTCAGGCCTTTGGGGGTCTGCGGCCAACTCTGCTGCGGGTGCAATCTGAGGAGCTTCTCTCCCCAACTCTCTCTCTCTCTCAGTCCCCTGCCTCACTCGCTCTCTCTCTACATCTCAACCCCCACTCCTTTTTCGCAGTGCCACCCAGGCTTGGCCCCGACCCAGACCCACATCTTTAAACTGAGCCATCATGCCATGCCACGCCATGCTCTGAGCCTGGCCACAAGGCCCTGATTAAAACCCATGACTTCAAACTTTCCAAACTGTCAAAAACCCAGTCACAGGGAGAGAGAGACCAACAGAAAGAAAAAGCCTTACATAAAATCACCGCTGCGGCATCGACTCACTTCTCAAAGCGTCATCTGAGTTGGGATCTGTGTCAGTCAGAAATAGGGCAGTATGCATCTGTGTTTGTGTGTGTGTTTGTGAGTGTGTGTGGCTCAGATTGTGATAGCAGGTCAATGTTTGCCACTTGGATGTTGATGGTGTTTCATTTTGTTTTAATGAAGGACGAACCACAGATGGGACGAAGAGTTTTTAAAGGCCTGCTGAAGATTGATGTTTGGGTTGAATTCTTTTGGATTTGCTAAAACAGACTGAAGTATCACCAAGAACTGAAAAGCAGTCACATAAATACACACAAAACATACTCAAAAAAGAACAGCCTTTAGTCTAGTGGGATTTTGTCACTAAAACTTAAGTTAAAACTTAAAAGGCCAAAATGTTTTACATTAATTGCAAAACTGTTATTTAATAATTCTGATCATTTCACTTAATTTCATACTCATTTAAAATAAATCTCCTTTACTTATAACTTGTGGGAGATTGAGGAAGCCCTCAAGTATATGTGCCAAGAGTGCTCCCTGCTGGACAGTTGCAGAATAGCATATAACTGCAGCAAAACAGACAACCAACATGGTTAGGGATCAAATTTTGGTTCAATTAGCTGTCAAGCCATAAACTAGGATCATGATCGGTAAATTTTAAGGTTTATATCGTTTTCACTAACAGAAAGCAGGAGTAATTATGAGCATGTTAAATGTGATTACCAGAATAGGTGAAAATAAGTATATTCAACTTCAAATAATGTTCAGGATTTATGTGTTTAATTGACTGCCTGTGTTGAAAACTTTGGCCTATTTCAAGTTTCAATTTTAAAAACTGGGAGCAAAAAACAGTGAGAAGGCAAAATCATGACAAAGAAAGGGTTAACAAACAGCTAAGTGAAACAACTAAAGTGAATCAGGGCTATGAGCTGCAGGCTAGCTGTGGCAGTGAACCGCTAACCTCTCGAATGAAAACCCCTGGAGAGGCGAAGGGTTCTTGGAGTACAAGGGAGACCACCCAGGCAAACATTCAAGACCCACTGTTGTTTTACACACGTATAAAAAACTGCAACAAGGAGGGGGAAGGGTGGGGCACACATGTCAAGAAGTCAAGTTCAACAAAAACGCGAGCAGGAGGAGAAAAAAAGAGAGGGAGTTGAAAAGAGAAAAAAAAGGGGACACATGAAACTGTATTCCTACTCATCTCAAGCACTCATCAGATGGCAAATATTATTTTGGATGATGGCCGTTTTGCCGAAGAGAGAGAGGGAATGCCGGAGGGAGAGATGAAGAAGGGGTTCATGTACCTTATTATACGGTGGTCATAGGGGAAAATTGCAATCATCTGTGACTCAGTTGGAATACCTTACACACCGTGAAAGACATTATTTTCTCTAATACCAAGTTTTTTCCCAAGTTTAGACTACCATGGCCATTTCTGACAGAAACCGCTTGGGACCCTGCATCAATTTTGGGAGTGAAACAGGAGTGAGGGCTGCACCCTTTTGAAGGCGATGATGATGAAAGCCAAACTCAGAGTTGTTTTATGAAGAGAGAAAGTGAGAAGCGTTGGCCGATTATGTGCGTCTGCGAGGGAAAAAAAAAGAGGGGAGATCATGAAGGCAGAACCCGAGTCTGCTCTGGGGTTTGAGTTTGTGTGTGAACATGCACGAACAGCACATGCAAGTGCGGCTTAAACAGTGTATCTAGAGGCTACTATCTCTAGGCAAGCATTCTTCCACATGAGCAGAAGTCCCCAAACAAAAAAAGGACAATTTTAAGATGTACTTTCTGTGGAACAAATTCAAATCAAAACAACTCAGTACATTTTGTTCAGAGTCCTCTGGGTACACTCACTGTGGTTATTCCTTGCCTTGAATTTTGCCTTTAGAAAACACACACACACACAGGCGCGCGTGCATATACGCACACACACACACACACACGCTTACACACACACCCTCACACACGCTTACACACACACACACACACACACCCTCTGGTCTTTTCAGTCTGTTGCAGCCGCCTGGCTGGAACAACAACAATGTAAGAGACAAGCACTTCCATATGTGGCTGCATACACATATATACGCACATATGCAGAAACATACAGAAACATATAAGTGCCTAACCATGCAAAACACACACTCATGCAACCACATTCCTCCCTCCAGGACCTTGTGGAGTGCCCACAAATCCCTCAGTCATGTCAGCTTCATATGGGAATTTGGTGCATTTCACTGTTTTTATTTGAATGCATCGGTGCTTCACTGGATTGCTGAAAAATGCCAAAGAGACGCAGAAAACTGGCTAATAGAACTTAGAGAACCTCATGATTTGTGTGTTGTCCCTGACACAGGAAGACTCTCTTTTCTGAAGATGATCCGCAGACCAAACTGGACATAACAGCTACAACTGACCATTAATTTACACAATCATGTGACAGCTGCCAGGAATAACATAGTGCAACTAACCAAAACCATAACTCCACATTTTATACACGTTAACTATGCTTACTGCATTGGTGACTTGAGCACCCCCACAATTCCAGCATGCAAATTCAGCCAACAGCCAACAATAAAACATACAATAAATTTGACGATAAATCTAACCAGTCTTTCGGTGACAGCTTCCAAAATTTTCAATATTCAGTGCTACGGAGATATTTTAGGGAGTAACAAAAATGACTGAGGTCCCACATCCATGTCTGATTTTACTGTGGACAAGGCACATATCAGAAATAACATAATCCAGGCTTCAATGTTTGGCTTCCTTGCTTTAGTGTTTTTATTACATTTTATTTACAACAGATTTTTGTAAGATTGCTAACATGGCTACAAATGCATCAATGCAAATTCCAATTTCGTGAGTGGAACCTTTTAAAACAAAATTTATTGCAACATATCAAAGAATATAATAAAAAAAAATTATAGGGTCTGCTGAGTGTAACTAGGACTGGCAATATGGTTGAAATCAATATCACAGGGTTAAAATGGACATTCTCCAGTGTCAGTATGTATCCATGCAAAATCAGACTGAAAAACAAACATATTTTCAAGCCAGTGAACCGTGTTTCTCTGTAATGGAACACATCAGACAAATTCAGTACATGTGTAACACAAAAACTTCAATAACTTTGTGCTGGAACCATTAAATTCATGTGGTAATGAGTTTCTGACACAGAGTCCAAAACTTCTGGTGCCAATTTAAAATGATGATTTGTATCACCAATTTGTTGTCAATAGTCAGGATCAGCAGCGTGTGTGTGGTCACTTTATCCGTGTGCACATGTGTGCTTCTGCATCGTGTTACTGTATATTTCTTTATACGTATGTGAGAGCAATAATGAAAAAATTAGCATATCTTTTCAGATTAGTGCTTGGAAAAGGGTTATTCTTCTAATGTGAGGCTTTTACCAGTCAACCACATGTCAAAAGAAAGCCTGCAGTTAATATACTTAAGGAGTGAATTACTGACCAGCTATATACTGAAGCTGTACAGACTCGAAAAGAAATGAGCTGGAAAATATGTGAAAGTGGAGGGGCAGTGGAGGGGCAGGGGTGGAGGTGTCCACGCCAAAGTTTTGCATAGATGCACGAGCATTTACCCACACACTCAACCCCCTGAACATTTAACCCAAAAAAAAGGGGTTTTCCAAAGTTGCAACATCAGATTACACACAAACACACACAGAGTTGTATGTCTGAAGGTTCACTGCAAACAGTCACTGCTGTAACATCATAACTGCTGCAACATCCCTCAGTGTCCTCCACTGCTTCTTCTTGTTCTTTCTCCTCCAGTCTTCTGTTTATTCTCTCATGTCAGCAAAGTCCTCTTTACCTTTATCATTCTTTCCTGTATCCTTTCCTTCCCCTCGCAACCTTTCCTCTTAGGCCTATTATGGGTCTTTTTAATGCTCCACTAAGCAAAACTAGTTTACTACAAACTGTGTCAGGCTCACGCTACACTCACGCCAACCTGTGCACAGGAATACGTGCACATGCACACACTGCCCTAAATCCCCTTGGCCTTTCCTGCTTTTGCCAACATCTTTAGTAAGTATACGCACACACACACACAAACGCACACACAGTGATAGTTATTTTCAGATTAGGATCAGTGAAGTAAAAGAGTAGGTCTGCTAGGGAACTGACATTCACTTCGTTCATGGCCAGTCCACAGGAGGGATGCAGGGAAAAACAAAGAAAGAGACAGAAAAGTTTCCCACATTTTATTGAAACTATGTGAAATCTTGACCTCCCTTCTCCTCCCAAGTGTAGAGAGTTTAAATCTTGGCTAAAAAATATTGTCAGATGTGAGGAAAATAGAGGTAGAACTGCTGTGGTTAAAAGGTCGACATCGAGGACGGTTCAACAGTAATAATTGTCAGTGATGAGTGTGTCAGTGATTGCCAATGATGGATCCAATCCAACTTAAAATAAATAAATGCTTAAACCCTGTTAAAACTATGTTTAAACTACAGAGATGACATTGAACTACTCAAAAATAACTATTTTTATAGTTGTATAACAGCAATCTGTTAGTTTGTTGTGTTTATAAATGCTTACATTAAGAAATGTTAAGGAAAGTTACTTTGCAGAACAAAATCAAAAGAAGGTTTAACAACAGAATTGCCTCAGTTTTAGTGTTTCTTCATCTGAGATTATGTTTTGTGCTAAAAGCATGTAGCAAATGTGAAAAATAAGTCACTTTTCTTTCCCAAGAATATGTCACCATGGTCAAGCACAAGACAGAGGCATGAAACATCAACTACCCAGCATACACTTTGTTTGACCTCGGTAGGTTAGGCTACTATCACACACTACATTAGACGTGACTTTATTTCCCTGCTATGTCATTAGACAAAGCGTCCGTCCCTTATGACAAGCATGTCCATTCATACCTATTAGTATGGCAGTAAATAGCTGGAGCCAACTGTGACTGGGGCTAATCCGATTGTCTGACACAATGGACGCTCAGGACAGACACATCAGTGAGCAGCCAATGGGAAAAGGAGCAAACATAGACCAGCTACACATCGTGATTATTGGAAGGCAATTGGTAACGGAAATGAAAAGCCGTATCATTAACTGTTTTAAATGAGAGTCACACATACACATACAAAGTCCATGGGAGCTCCAAAACACAAACTCTTGTGTAGATGAACACACATAAAGTTGGAGCAAATTTGATAAAGCGGTATTCTGTCTCCGAGACAAGCACTCCCATAAAGCATACTCGCGTCACGCACACGCAGCCGGCAACTGGGGGCATAAGGGCAGATGTGAGAACATGGGAGGTCAGAAGTTCATTAGGAGAAGGAGCCATGAGAGAATCCCTGAGTCATCCATCAACGATTTAAAGTAATTACAATGAGACGACACTTGGCCTTCCTTTCACACACACTTGACGTCAATATTACGGTTTTAATGTGAAACCAGTTCTTACATTAAGAGATTAAGAGTCATTGAGTAAATTTATGTCTTAAAAACATTTTATTGAGATGACAATGAATCCTGTGATAAGGATTTTGTCTGGAATATAAAAAGCATCAATAAGCCACATGTGATCTTTAAAAAAATCTCTGACAGATACTGAGACACTGTTGTAGTTATCCTTAAACACAATAAGCTAACACTATTAACACACACGCACAGAAGTTTAAAAACACACACAGCAATCCAAACAACCAAGCGCTTTATACAGCCTTGAGACACACCACCATCATTAAGACAACAAATTTATTCTTCTGTGTAATTCACCAAAGCCAGCTGGGTTTTTCCCCTCAAAATCCCACTCTTTCTTCTCTCTCTGTACATACAGTTCACATTAAAATAACACAGGTAACATTTTGGTCCATGTTAGGCCCTGAGGGATGAGAGGGAAAGCGGGAAGGGAGAAACAATCGAAGAAACAAAAAGGACAAGAGAGATAAAAGAGAGAATGAGACATATAGGAAATAAAAAGATGCAGGCAGAATCCTTAACTAGACCACCCTGTTACCGCTGGATTAGCCCAGCAATGTCAAGTCAGTCCTCACGCACAGCCATTAGAGTTGTGCCTTTTGAAAGCGCTAATTATCTGCATGTGAAAACCATCAGAAGCTCCAGGTTGAGCTACAACCAGATGATGAGATGTACACCTAAAACATAAACACACGCAATCACATGGACGTACTGAACACACCGTTGCTTTTAATATGTTACATTTAAGCCAAAGAGAGACCTAGGTGTCCAACCTTATAGTTGGGTTAAATAACATTTTACTACATGTGAATCTTACTGCATCCCTTAACAAACCCACAAAGGATTTGAATTCAATGTGATCAGTACCTACAGCAGCTTTATACAGCTATAAATCACTTAATATTTGACAAGAAAAAGCCAGAGATTAAATAGGAAACAGTAACCAGCTTTGGTTGGCTGGCAGGGCTCTAAGTAATTATGTGCACAACCTGTAGCTGTAACCGAAAATGAGATGTGTGTTTTGTGCATCTTAGATTCAGTAATCAACAAAAGGAACTGGCCTGAAATAACATTCAGCCAGAAGTGCAGGCAGGTGCTACCATCAGCCTCTTTCCCTCTCTTTCTTTCCAGACACACAAGCTTTGTGGTAGTCTGCTAGAAAAGGGTCTCCTAAGGCCAGGGTCACCTCCCTGTAGACCACCATAGCTCTGCTCTGGCTTCCAGATGTTAAAACACACACACACACATGCACACGAACCTCCACAGGGACCTCCAGAAAATGCAGTTGGAAGCTGAAAACAAACAAACTTAAATGGACTGACATATAGCATTGCTACAGGCTAGAATCAGCCATAGTGTGTATGTATGTATGTATACACAGACTACATGACCTGCACACAGTAACTACTGTATGTTTATTTGTTTGGATGGTTAATTGTTGGTCTTTATCTCTTGATGTAATTACCCTGTACAACAGTTGTATCGCTTGTTTGTGTGTGTGCGTTTAAGTGTGTTTATGTGTGTGTGTGTATGTGTTGCTCTGGCACTTCATGTAGGTACACTAACAACTTTTGACAACAGTAATCCTTGTTTGTACTTGCAGACCTCGTCAAAAACCTGATTCTGATTCTAGTGTCTGTAGGTCTGTGTGTGTGCCCATGTGTGTGCATGTGTGTGCCTGTGTGTGGGTGTCCATGTATGTGTCCCAGAGCACATCTGTGAGTCAGTGCCTCTGCACTTGTTGCATAAATGATCTATTCCTGTGTTTGTCAAGGAAATGGGGGGAGCTGAGGCGGGCCTTTTCGATGCTGATCAGGACAGACGTGTGTATGTGCGCGGTGGTTTCTGGTGGAGAGGGGCAGTGGAATCCACACCACACAATCTATTATAATGACAGGAAGCAGGAAGTACAACCCCTTCACAGTCACATGGCTGCCAGCTGTCTTGGCAACTAAAAAAAGGAAGATAAAGAAGATGATAGAGAGCTTGTATATGTGTGTGCTTGGATGTGTTTTTGTGCTTAAATACACATGTCTGATAGTTAGTTTGGATGGAAAGTGTGAAGGTAAAGTACTCTTACTATGTGCATTCCTACACGCGAAAATGACACATCTTTGCAATGAGAACAAAGGCGTGAAGTGGAACAAAAACAACTGTTCCAAATTCTCTATTGTCTTTATCTTCCAAAAGAAAAACACTAAAATGTGTTTGCCTTGAAATTACAACCATCAACATTTTGCCAGGATTGCAAGACCAAGCTCAGTTTCCCCCATATGGATGTGTTTAGTAACTGCAGCTCCGTGCATATCTGCATGTCACCTTGCAAAGACAATTATGCACATGTAACCTCATATGCAAACGCACTCATATATGCACATGCACAAAAACGCACATCTTCTTCCACGATGGAGTAAATGACAGCTCTTTCTATTCAGGAACACCAAACTGTCAGCCTTTAAATCGCTCCAGGTTTACAGGCTGAGGGCTGGCTAACCGAAGGAGTATCAAATTCTACCACACAGCGACTGAAATCATTGCAACGTGAAACCTTTTGTTGCTTCTTGTGACCTCTGGTGCCCTGAGGACCTTGAAAACAGCTTGAATCTTAGACTATATGATATGAAATGTCACAAAGAGCTAATCAGGGACACACACACAAATACTCACCTTCAGACAGGTGGGCGGTGAGTGGCGTCTGTGTCTCCTTGCTGTAAGAGACCACCTCTTTGGGAAGGAAATCTACCTGTGTGATCTTAGAGGCCCCCAGCCTTTGCATCCTGCGCCTGAGCAACAGAGATGTTCATAAAAGTAAATAGTTATGCTGCAAATTCACATTGCACCGCATACAGTTCGATATATTTACATTTGTTTAGCTTTAAACATGCAGAGCCTTGTGTCAGTTGAACTCAATGATAAGAAGATTGGGTCATTAGAGGAAAAGGAAAATGTACCCGAGCTCAGAGTCAGCCTGCAGCTGCAGCACAGAGGGGTCTGTGTCCCATTGCAGCGTCCTGATGTCATCAACACAAAGGGCAAGAGAGGACATGCATGTTTACAGATACATTAATAATAAATGCACAAACACTGGCCCACGTGCTTGCACGCACACACACTCACCCACAGACCACTTATCTAGAGAACGGCTTAACATGGAAATTCCCATCGAATTTCATGCAGGCACAGTTAATGGAAAAATGTTTAGATAAGTGGCTACAGTGTGGAAGGGCCATACATTAGGGAGACATTATGTTTTATTATACTTCAATGTACTGTATATAATCTGATACTCATTTAAATATTTACGCTCATCTCTTCTAAGATAATATTTATTGCTCTTCTACCAGGAATGTGTGAGTTGAAAATGCCAATATGTTTATGGACAAAAAAATGCCTCATTGCTGTATGGAAGAAGATCAGAAAGATTTCAAAGTATTTAGTAGGAAATAAAATTTGACCAGATTTCTTTTCAATTCAGTACATTTCTGCAAAAATCTTTAGATTTTTTTAATACATACATACATACTAATACTAATACATCAAATTCTGAAAACATGTCAGACATGAACAATGGATTTTTCCTTTTATTTACTTTTGTATGACATTCTGTGATTTGATGCACTGATGTATTCAGCAATATGATGACAATCTTACACCCACAGCACAACATCTGTGTAAAAATACACATAATAACACTGAGCGCATGAAAATTAAATCAAAATACAATTATAAAGATTTAACTTGCTTGACATACATGACTAGGTACCTGCCATGCATGGCCAGGGAGTTTGACAAACCATGAGGAACTTGCTTGCTTTATATTGTGGAGGTAGGAATCGTTCGCTTGCAGGGGAATAAAAAAAGAAAGAAAAAAAAAACCAAGTAAAACCTGGAGAGTTTCATGGCAACTTGGCTGAAATATACCGGCCGTGAAAGCATAACACTACCAACATGGCCACACTTTTTGATGATACCTTTTAGGGCCAGTGAACACGCCCATTAGACCTTCAGCTTGTGCCACACAGTGCCAGGTGAGAGTGGCAAGGCATTTCTTTAGCCTGACAGACCGGCTGTTTTACAGTAACAGCCATGACACTTTAAGCAGCAGATTGTCAACTCTCTGAAGGGCTGAAAAGACTTCTGTGGCTCAACTCATGCGAGCCGAAATCTTTTGAGCTAGTATTAAGGGAGACAGGAGGGCTTCAGACAGGAAGTCAGTAAAGGAGAGCAGGGACAGAGGGGCACTGCGCTGATCTGATCTAGTAAATCATGATAGGAAACACATTGATAAGACCACTGACAACAGTGTGGGTGCCTCTCTGTGCTCACATGAGGGTAAACTCAAGAAAAGAGAAGAGAGGAGTGGGGGGGGGGATCCTGGGTTTGACGTGAAAATGCTTACCTTGAGCTCTGTGCTTGGGACTGGTTTTTAGAGAACCCTGACCTAAGAAGGGACACACACATACACAGCCACAAATGGAGAAGCTCAAAATGGCATGCCATCATCCAGGGTGGATTTGGGGGGAAAAAAGAAAAAACATCTTTCATTGCAGGCACTAACTCACCAATTTGTAAAATCCAATTTGTAAAAGCTAAAAAAAGAAATAAGCAGTCTTAAAAATAATTTATCGATGCCGGGAACTTGAAGTTTCCACACATTCTTTATCCCCAATTCCACCCCTGGCCATACCAGAACAACACGTCACTAATGCCCCCTGAGGGCATCACTCACACACTGACCTCTACAGTCAGCTGCCACAAAAAGCAAATGGAAAGCGCTTGATGACCACTCTCCTCTCAACTGCAGGTTTAACACACCAAAGCAGCCATGTGATGAACTTAAAGGTAATTAGTTGCTCCACTGGCGCGGTGTGTTATGGATCTATAAGCATACAAACAAATGCTGCAGTAGCGGGAGCATGTATAACACATGAACTGCTAACTATGGTGAATACAACCCTCCAAGAACAGCAAGGAAAGGGGTAAGGCTTACACTGTGTCACCTTTGCTCAGATATGCCACTTGCCTTTACAGCAAAAGTGAACTTTAATGCCCGTCGGGGCTCCATATTCAAAACATGTTCCATTAACTGGCCCACTATGGTTGCTTTCTGAAGGTTTACCAAATAAAAGATTACACCTGGTCATTTGTATCTCTCATTATTTTCAAACTAACAACTAACAAAACTCTACTTCTCAGAACTAATTCTGAGAAGCTGTACAGTGGTCATCAAAACACTGAATGTTATGAAAAGAGACAAGATACAACATTCAGAACCTAACAAAGCACCACAACTTCACCAGTAATGACACTCTTCCTTACCTAAACCTGTTGTGCCATTGACATGAAAAGAGACAGAATATATGTCAAAGGCATCCAGAAATATCCACAGCCCAAAGCAACTTCACATTTTTATCACTGTTAGGCCACATGATTCTGTCAAGTTAAAGACTCAGGCATCAGACACACTTTAGTATTAACCTGTTAAAAGTGCGCAAAACCCTCTAAATTTCAAATAAAGATATTTCTTTAATGTGAGCATCTAGTATTTCTTTTAGTTTTATTTAAGAAGGTAAAAACTTATTTATGTTTCAATTTTAATTGAGCTTTAAAATTTTACCCAAGCCCAAGAAAAAATAAAAAAGAAAGCAATTTAGACTCATTTACATCCTGACATTGAATTGTGGCATGAAATGTGGGACTCTGGCCTACCTGCTAGCCGTTCCCCCGTCAGCTGAGTCCTGGCTCCCCGTCTCACTGGGTGTGCTCACTGACTTGGAGGGTGACACAGGGGTCGGTACTAAATAACGAAAATAACATGAATCTAACATTAAAGGCTGCAAAGAATGGACTGCTCAAAAAAAGTGGGATGAGAAGTAAGTAGTAAAACAAGTGATGGACATGAAGTAAAAGAAAAAGAAAAAGGAAGAAAAGCAGAGCAACATATAATTGCTGATTTTGAGTTTATTGTTTAAGTGTCTCAGTTTCTTTTGAGGATACGTTATAAATAACTTAAAAGAATAACAGGCAAAGCAGTGACCCATTTTCAAGGTGTTGAGGGTGTTGTTACAACTTCAGACCACTAGAGAACAGTGCTTCCAAAAGGTTTTTGGAAGTGAGAGACATCCTGGAGACTTATCCATGGTAATCAATTAGATGTGTGCATGAATACTAATAAGAAGTTTTTAAACAGCAAACTGTTCATATGGGTTGATTAGGAATAATTAGCTTTTTTCTCAACAATTATATTATTATTATATAATAGTTCAGAGTGGAAATAGTTCTTGTGTCCAAATACCCTATGAGAAGATATGCATCACTCAAGGTACACAAGACAAAAGGGTGGGACAAAGATGAGAAAAAGAGAGTTGTTATTAAAGTTACTCACAAAAGTAACAATGAAAATAACTAAGAAAAGTCAAATTACAACATCCATGAAATATCATAGATTGTATGCAGAATACACACAGAGCCATCGTCTAATGAAGCCTAATAAAATAATTTGTGTAACAAAGTTACTATTCTTGAACAAATAATCAAAACAAAACAGCAACAACAAACAGAATTTTGATGTAATGCAGAGTCATAACAACAAAGACAATAATCTACTTCAGCTGTGGTATCAGTTCATTATCAGTTAGGCAGAATTAGACGGATCATTTTGCTCAGTGTGGCTCTTTGCCCTGAGGGCACATTGAGCAACATTGAATGATTATGACTTATATGGAGCAAATAAATAAACATGATGCCATCAAGTTGACCTTTATATGACTAAAATTATATCTCTTATATATATATATATTTTTTATCAGTTGTATCCCCTATCGTTTTTAATGACTGATATATTGTGGGATAAGTGGCGTGAAATTTTTCAGCTACTAAAGGGAGACATGACAGAAAAAGTTTTGAGGGTCTAAGAGTATAATGTACCTAGAGGAGGCTCAGGTGAGATGCCGATACTTTGCAGCAGGGCTTCAGTCTCCCTGCGCTTACGGTCTAAGTCTGAATCCTCTGGGGTCATCTCTCTCTTCTGCTGGCTCTCTGACTGCTCAGGACACAAAAAGAAATGTTAGCTTACCCATCATGAGTTAAAGAACAAATTAAACCATGCGTGTGCATGCACATTTTAATCAGAAATTCCAACACCAACCTTCTGCACACACACAGATGTTTGTTTGCACGTATGGACACACACAACCTCAGCCTTTTATGTGTCACGGCCTGATAAAAAGCAATTGAACACACAAACAATACACACCAAAGTGCATTACAGAATGAGTGCCAGTCGTGTGCATTTACTCACTTTTTTCCTTACCTCTTTCTTCTTCCTCTCCTCCTCCTTTCTCTTTTTTTCTTCCCTAATTTGGGCAAGGCGCTGCTTCTTGCGCTCCAGCTCTGCTTTAAGGTCGCTTTTGTCCGACATGCTGTCCTATGGGGCTTCAAGGAAGAAGAGGGTCAAACAGGAATGATATATGTATGGCACTGTCACAATAGCATCTGGTTTCATTGTTACATGATATAGACTGGAGAAGTATAGTTTGTCCAATGAGCCTTCAGTGATGCTTCAGAAAACCCACTGGGTGTGGCAGTGACAAGGACTTCCTAGTGGTAAAACAGCTGTCACTACTTGGCCTTGATGAACTGAGAGGGATTTTCATATTGGTGCGACACTTGTGACTATTCATGCAGAATTAGACTGATGTATTTGAGCTATATTTAGGCAGTCACCTCTTCTGTTCGGATTCTCAGTGAGATCAACAGTGCTATCAAAAACTTAACAAATATGAGTGTAATGTAAAATGTAGTTTGCTTAGAATTTAATAGGAGAGGTTGAAAATTCTACTGGCAGGTTTTAGGCTCAGCGAACATACAGCAAAAACTAGTTTGATTATCCAATAAATAACATAAAAAAGCTTTTGTTAGAAGAAACAGACTGAATGAAGTGTTATGTTGAGATCAGGTTCACTGACATTGCAGAAAGATGTGTATCTATTAATAGCAGTCTGCACACTGACCAGTGATTTGCTTATATTAGGCCTTTACCACAGTCCTCAGACACAGCAAATGTATAAAGGACACTTTCTACAGGAGGTTTGAGATGTACATGGTAAAATAATGATATATACACTGTTTAATGTTTAAAAAGTAACTTACACATACATACTGTATATACCCTTACAGAGAACACATGTCACATAATCAAATATGCTCTTGCGAGGAAAACAAACCCTTTAACGTGCCGTGTTTGTTTAACTAAATGACGTTAGCATGGTATGAATACATCAGCAGCTAGCTAATCACAATTTTGACAGCATTTATACTTACGTTAAAGGTTTAAGGCCTTTCCATAAACACTTTGGTGAATTTTGTTACAAAAAAAACGACAAAAAGGTGAATATTTTGTCTCAAAAACCCATATGATGTACTGGTATTGTTTCACTCGTACCTTGTCCACTCGTGCTGATAATGATGTGTCACCCGGCAAAGATGCTGTCTCACTGCTGCACCCCGAGAGAGACAAAATTCAATCGAGGCCTCTCGTGAACCACCGAAGAGGTTTTTTGAACCTTTTCGTGTGGCTATTGATGACACTGGTTGATACAGGGCATTTCAGCGGTCGATGACCCAAATAACACATAAAACAGGTGCACAGCACGCCGACACATCCCTGGGAGGAGTAGGATGATGCTGAGAAGGAGGAGAGGAAATCCCACCTCCTCTGACAGACACCGTCATCGTCTCATGCCTTTTGCAACGCCGCCATCTTGTGGCACTTTGGGGAAGTGCGTTGAAGTAACCAGAACTAATAAATACACAAATGTTGTTAACGTTACTTCTCAGATGCTCTTCCACCGTAGCCCCTCCGGTGGAGTATGTTCTTTCAACAAATAAAAAAGCCAATTTACAGTAAAGGTCTAGTGGATTTAAACGTTTGAACTTGAAGTTATTAACCACAACACTTAATTTTGCAACAGTCCTGAAAAGGATAAGAAGTGCTGTCACATCACCCAGAGACCAAAGTAACACCTTTGTACAACCAATAATAGTCCCAACCTAGTCAGAATAAACTTCAATTATTATGATTTTTTTTTTTTTTAAAGAGCAGCAGGTAAAGAAATTTTTTGCAATTAAAATTTACAGAACGATCATAAAAGTAGTTGCCGAATAATGATCTTCCAGCTAATTCATTGACTCAGTTTTACTTGTAAAAACTGGTGGGGAGCTTAATCTGTATTTAAGCGCCATTTTTATAAACTTTTCGTGTAGGTTCAATTTGTAAAAAAAATACAGGTGTCAGAAAATTTTTGTCAAGTACAACGTTCAGCACGTAAGTGTACAACGTGTGTGTGTTTTTTTACTTTTTTTTTTTTTTGCAAGTTCTGAGTAAATGTACTCAGTTACATTCCACCAGTGAATTTAACAGGCTAATTCCTCAACGACATGCGCCTGCTAGCATGCTTTGCTCTCATTGGCTCGTTTTAATATTAGCCCCGCCCATCTCCGCCCAACAACAGAACACAGCGCTCGCCGTTTGAAGGGCATTGAGCAACTTTCCACAATGGAAGGAGGCTGTCAGAGAAAAACAATGATGAGAAACACGTAACCGGCATCCATAAAGATGTTATTTTAACCAACAGGCTTTTGTAGGACGCCGATCTTTAGCCGTGTTAGCTAAACACGTCAAACTGGAGCGTGCTGAAAGAAAGAAAGGACGGCGTTTGTCCCCGATTCACTGACAGTTGGGGTCCGTGAAGGAGGCGCAAGATGAAGTTCGCTCAGTTTTTGCTGAAAAATGGCTCCGTCGCTGGAATACCAAAACAAGTGGAGAGGTTTTCGAAGTTTTCTCCCTCGCCCTTGTCCATGAAGCAGTTCATTGACTTTGGTGAGTGATTTTAGAGCGGTGTTGTTTTTGTCTTTTCACGTTTCTGAGTCTATTCTTTCCCACACTTATATGCGCAGTGGTACAACTCACGTTATTGTGTGTGCGGTGACAGCTGACTTTACAGAAAACAAGTCACTGACTGACGGCTGCAGAGATAACACACATGCAGACAGATGTTATTGCAGCTCCTTATCTTCACAGATCATTTATTGTGTTCTGTATTGCACATGGTAATAGAATTACCACGTTGAACTTCTGTTTTTTGACGACTGACCTAATCTGCAACTTTGATGGTGTAGTTGCAGCTGAATCCTGCAATAACCAACAAAGGAAACAGAAAAAGCTGATGTAGCTTATCTGAACATTGACTTAGACAACCCCCCATGTGTCTGCTACCTCAGCAAAAAAATAGGAAGGACAAAAAAGCAGATACTTTGAGCACGGTCTGAGGACAGACTGTGTCCACAAGCTGACAGAATGGGGTCAAAGTTAGATGCATGTTAAGTCTTTTTTCCCTCTCTCTGTCCCTCATGTGACTGCAGGCTCGGCCAATGCATGTGAGAAGACCTCCTTTGTGTTCCTGCGGCAGGAGCTTCCTGTCAGACTAGCCAACATCATGAAGGAAATTGATTTTCTCCCTGACAAGCTCCTCAGCACTCCATCACTAAAGCTCCTCACCAGCTGGTAGGATCTCAAAACTAAATTGCATATAATTTTTTGATAAGCGGTTGCAGCAAAATCATTCAAAATAGGCTGTGGGGGTGTTAAAGCATGTGTGACGATGGGAATATGAAGGTTCTTCAAAACCTAATCCTACAGTGTGTCTAACATTGTTTATTTTCAGGTTCCCCAGGTTATGTAAGATTATCAGGTCCTGGTTCTCATTTCAGCAGGGAATGGTAATGAAGCAGTAGTGTCGGGGTTATGAAGATCTCACAGCATCTCTCAAAACATACTTCCCTTGTACTCCAGCCTTTTGATATTTTGCCCCAAATATAAAAACATCCATTCTTGCAGTTTGCCTCCTTTTAGTTCCTGTGAATTCAGATAGTCACAGGTTCACAGCTGTGGTCTGAAGAAAACATTACTGCTAATGTTGACAGGGGTCTTGTGAGGGGTGTGTTTGGTCACTCCCCTCCTGTCTCACCCAGCTGGTCTCCATGCACTTGCTGGCCATTGGTCTAGGATCATGCTTTATGGTTCTTTGTTTGAATAAGATAGGCCCGTGCACTGTCTGACCTCACAGTCCCTTTTGTGATGTTCATGTTTTGTTCTTATGTAACAGATCTTGAGTATCAGTTTGGTGTTGTCCCATAAAGATTCAGCACAGATAGTGAATTGTGAAGAATGCAAACTACTTAACAACAGTGCAGACTTTATTTGTTTATGGTCATAACTCTGTCTGACAGACAGTCATACCAGCATGTGTAAATTTGTCCCCACACAGCCATGTTTAAATGAGGGAAAGTCAGTCAGTAAACAGTCAGGGTGCAGCCAAGTTCAGGTGCATAAGTGTAGGAGAAATGATAATTACTCCAGTTTGGGTGCATGTAAATGGGCTGACACCAGTGAATGTTGTATTAAAGCACACTCTCCTGTCCTTTTACCAGTTTCTACTGTGTACATCAAAGAATAAGTGCTAAAGATAACAAGCTAGCTGTAGAGGAGCTCCCAGTCCTGTCTCTGGAAAATTTCCCCTCTTAGTATTTATTTTTCCAACACGGCTGTTGATTCTCATCAGAACTGTGTTAAGCCATAGTATTTTATCACAAACTTAACCCTAGCATATTGATTATCTGAGGTGTCACATTAATATATATTAACAGCAAGGTCATTACCTCCACCCCCACTCTTTTCATAAGAGCCACACTGCAGTAGTGTCTATATTTGGTCATGCACCTCCTTGACTGTGACTTTCTCTTCCCTACTCTTTGAATTGCAAGCAAAAGAGTTTATCTATTACTCTTTAATCATCAGTGTTGTTGACCAGAGGAGAGAGGCGACTCCTCAATATTTCCTGGCAAGCTTGTGCAAATACAAGCTGCAAAATGGTCTATTTAAAGAAGTACATCTGTTTGCAAGGAGGGGCATAATCTAGAAAGTAAGAGCTGAAGGTCAGTTGAGGGGCAAACCGTGCAATGTAGAACTTATGGCCGCACTACTGTTCACCTCTCACCCAGTTTTTCTGCTGTGAGACAGCGCCCAAGAGAGGGTGACTGAATGAGCTCAACACTTTTCTTCATTCACCGGCCTGCAGATGAAGTCTGCAATAAAACAAGCCACTGTTATCCAATGAGAGGAGACTTGTGGAAATGTTCTGTACCTAATTACATGGTTGTTAAAACAATTTGTTTCAATGCACACGTGTTTATAACTATGAGATTTTCTTTTTTGCTGAAACTTTTATGTCATTCAGATGTAAATCAGAGTTGAGTGTGCCTCTGTGTTCTCTTTTTTTTGTCCACCAGGTATTCCCAGAGTTTGTTGGAGCTTGTAGATTTTTTAGAGAGAGATCCAGATGATAAGGATGTCCTAACAAGGTAAGTTGTCTACAGACACATTCCCTACCTTATGCTTGTAGAGACCTTCATACAGTCTGTCTGGTGTGATCAGACTCAGTTCTACAGACGTCAGAATACTTGATGCCTGTTTAGGAGCAGCTGTGGTCACTTTTTTTCTTCTGTGTTCACATACCTTTCAGTTCTTGGAGGCCACTGTCAGACCCAAAGATAGAAGATTGAGTACAGTGTTGCACAAAAAGCTCCATAAAGTAAACGCTTCACTGCTTCAGTGAAATCTAACATGTTCCAACAGAAAGAGGAACAGTTCATGCTGTGCAATAACAGCAATAATTCCTCTAATAAGGTGTAATTAATCTTGTTTATTCAGAACACAGTTTAATATTTGCAACTTGGTTGTAGACTTTTATTGGGTGCCATCTGTTAAAAATTGTTTTAGTGTTTCGAATCAATGTAATGATTGAATCAGTGCTCTTTTAATTAGCACTGCTGCAGCTACTAGTGAACACTCCATTGTGCAAACAGTAGGTGTTTAACTACCTGTGCTCTCCTGTTAGAAGTATCTAAAGTAAATAGTAGATAATGGAGGATGGTGCTTGTTTGAACCATTTTTTTTCTCTCATCTAAATTAGCATTCTTTTATCAGAAGTGGAAAATGTTGGGATTTGATTGGATCATTTTGGTTTTTTTTATTTGAATGCTCCATTTACTTACATACATACATCCTGTTGTGTGCATGTTCATTCTTGGTGTTCACATATGTCCACATATGTATATTTGGCTGTGGAAAGATATTGACATGTTTTGTTGTAGCACAATGAAACACACTACACAACAAATGACATGGAAAGATCAATTTTTTAATTCCTAATTCAGGACAATATTGACATCAAATCATGCCTTTGCAAACCTAGGATTAGTAATTTAGCATTCTGCCTGCTCTCACATACTCATATCCATCATGTATTTGCTCACAGCTTCACACAGACTCTGGTGAACATCCGTAATCGCCACAACAACGTGGTGCCCACCATGGCTCAGGGAGTGGTGGAGTACAAGGAGGCCTTCGGCGTGGACCCTGTCACCAACCAGAACGTTCAGTACTTCCTGGACCGCTTCTACATGAGCCGCATCTCCACACGCATGCTCATGAACCAGCACAGTCAGTATAGCACTCAGTGACTGACTGTGAGTTAATCAACAGTTGCTCACACTCGATGCTCATGCCAATAAAATAAACTCAAAGTGCTGATAATGCTCGAGAGCTTGCATTTGAAAGCATGGAGGACAAGTGTGTGTGTGTGTGTGTGTGAGAGTCTATGTCATATATATGTGTTTCCAGCTGCAAAGTACCCACTCCACTTGATGTACTCTATTGACGCTGAACTGTGTCTACACATTTGTGCTTTTTGACTCACACACATTTGTTGGATTTTGCCCTGTAGCATTAATCTTCGATGGCAGCGTGAACCCTGCCCATCCAAAACACATTGGCAGCATTGACCCCACCTGTGACGTCGGAGAGGTAGTAAAAGGTAATGAATGACCTCCCTTAGCTCCAGTAACACTGTCTATATACTGTACACACACACACACACACACACACACAGACATGTGTTATCTATTTCCAACCACAGTCTGTTTGTACCAACACATGACAGTTTAACCTTCTATTATCAGATATATTTAGAGTCATTGTACAGAGAGGGAGGTGGAGGGTTGTTTCTCATGATATACATGGCTGTAGCAGACCCTAACTTTATTAAACCCTCCTTGAAAACTGACTCACTTAAAAAAGAAGTAATGATCTTTGGTTTTGTTCTACATTTCAGCACAAGTTTTTGTCTCTGTGGTTAAAGTCTCTTATGATGAAAAGTTAGAACAGATGTCTTCCTTGTGTTTCACTCTGTAGATGCCTATGAGACTTCAAAGATGCTCTGTGAGCAGTATTACCTGACTTCCCCAGATATGGAGATCACACAAGTCAACTGTAAGTTGTGTAAAGCAACCATAATGTCTCAGGAGTTATTTTTTTATCTGTTTTTTTTTCTCTGTTATCTAACAGTAATCCTGTCCATACTGCATCTTTTTTTTTTTTTTCTTTTCAACTGCATTTTTTTCTGCAGTTTTTCTCCTGTAATTCTGCTGGAACTTTTAGGATTAATGTCTGTTTGTGTAAGTGAAGCTGCTTTGTGTCTCCGTCCTGTCAGCCAGGCCTGCCAAGAGCTAGTGTCAGCATTCCTCAGCTGAGAACAGCAAGTTAAACAGAAATAGACTTAGAACAAACTGGAATAAAATTGTGGGTTGTATGATTACACAGTATAAAGAAGAAAAATATACTCGACACATTCAACAAATATGTAGTTTAGTAGCAGATGTAGTTGTGAATGTTTTCTAACAATAAGTTCATGTGCCTTTATCCGTCACAACATGTACCAGCACTTTAAATAGGAACTGTTTGTACTTGGCATTAACTCGGCAGATAAGGTTTGGATACAAAAAAATCAGAATGATAAATGTAGTTATTGTTTGTTCTTTAGTTTTGCAACAGTTTTGCAACAGTTGCTTTCATCTTTTTCCCTGTTGATGTTGAAATGGTTTGTCTTGTGTCAAGTTTTTTAAAGCATGCAGTTTTCCCAGAGGTCTGCACTCACGGTTTACACGCTTTAAAGTCAGGGTTATGTATTTTTGTCATAGTTTTAACATTTCCACATTTAGGAAAAGTGTTTTTTTTCCCCATGTAATCAATTTATCATTTCATCCACAGCTAAAAACCCTGATCAGCCCCTCCACATTGTCTATGTACCGTCTCATCTCTACCATATGCTGTTTGAGCTTTTCAAGGTACAGTAAATGCCAGACCTAAAAAAACAGATGTGTATTACACTTCACCACATGTCTGCTGACTCATTTGCTGTATGTTATCTGTCAGAACGCCATGAGAGCTACAGTGGAGACCCATGAGACGAGCCCGACGCTGCCTCCGATCAAAGTGCGAGTTTCACTTGGAAGCGAGGACCTCACTATCAAGGTAGATGAGAACACAGAGAGTCACAGCTTTTCTGACGAGGGCAGTGTTAATCTTAACATACCTCTCCTTTATTATCAGATGTCTGACAGAGGAGGGGGAGTCCCTCTGAGGAAGATCGAGCGTCTGTTCAGCTACATGTACTCCACAGCTCCCAGTCCTGTCCAAGTGGATAACGCTCGCAATGCACCTCTGGTGAGATTAAACCTGCTGCCCTCACCGTTGATGTGTACCTGATATGCTTCAAGATGACCACTTTCTTTTGCACTTTAAACATGAGACACGATTCAGTAACAGAGACTCACACGACTGAGCGTGGTCGCCTATAAGCTTATTACAAAGAGGAATGCAGCCCGTTACATTTAATTGGATTAAACTGTAACCACATGAGAAACTGATGCAGCCTCTGTACAGTATCCACTTCATGTTGTAATATTTTTACACAGGCTCAAGTGGTACATGTGTACTGATACTGTAACCTTGTTATTCTTCCATCCCTCCCTCCTTCCTTCAGGCCGGTTTTGGCTACGGCCTGCCCATCTCCCGTCTGTACGCCAAGTACTTCCAAGGAGACCTGCAGCTTTACTCCATGGAGGGCTACGGCACGTCAGCTGTCATATACTTGAAGGTGAGAGCAGTGCCCCCCCACACACACACACACACACACACGCTGACTGTGTCCCCTGTGTTCACATACGAACACTCTGTCATACTAATCAGACCTTTGCTGGCTCTACTTAGGCAGTGCACAGGTTTTTTAATCAAGCACAGATGGAACGTGGTAGGAGAGCCCAATGAGAAACATCTTGGCTTTGATTCCAGACTAATAAGTTTCCTTCTGTTGTGTCTCACAGGCCTTGTCCTCAGAGTCCGTGGAGAGACTTCCTGTTTTCAACCAGTCAGCCTTACGGCATTACCGGACAACCATAGAGGCTGATGACTGGTCCATGCCCAGCAAGGATCCAAAGAAACTGGGCAATTATGAGAGGTCTCGGTGATGGTGGGCCGAGGGAGAAAGTGGAGGACACTCCTGAAAAAAAGATTAGTAGGATTGAGAAGAAATCACGCTGGAAGAAATCGATAAACTTTACTGTAAGTGGAAGAAGGCTCCAAATGCTCCATCATGTGACTGGATCTGGACTTGTGTTAGAAAGGAGTCCGCATCACATCCAGTGAAACAACAATGGGATTTTAAGAATCAGATAAATGCAGCTGAGCTATTACTCCAGGCAATTTAACCCAAGAAATGCTTACCGCATTAATTTCATTATGATGATTACCGGCTGCTGATGGTAATGAAGCAAGTCAAGTATCAATCTCCTCCTGCCTCACTCATTACACTCGTTTCATTTGTTTAGTCACAATGGGAAACATGCATCTTTTCGTACTGTCTCTTTTCTGTGAAAATGTTTCATTTCACAATCAAAAGACTAAAGCTCTTCAGTTAATTGAATTACTGGGAAACACTGTGTTTTTACATTAGGTTAAATATGTATCCAGGCCTTGAAAAAACCCAGTCAAAGCCAGCTACATCAGAGTCACCGCACAGTCAGCAAACAGAACGGGAACATGTTCAGTGACTCCAGCATTGAGACAAAGGGAGCAAAGTCTGTCCCCTCACTTTTGTTCTCTCAGTATTTCTTCATGCACACCGTTTGTATTTTATAGCAGTTGTCAATTAATTACAGCATTTCAGAGACACTTTAAGAAGTATATGCACCGATTATGCATTATTGTTATTCAAACAATTGTTCAATTTTTTAGTGTGTTAGCTTCTTTAATGAGATGTAAACAAAAAATAACCATTTTAATGGAGGATTGTCGTTGTCAGTAAACTGCCTGCCTCGTGCCTTAGTCTTTAACAAATGTAAGCTGAAATCATTCAAGCTGAATTGTGTTTTTATCCAGACATGTTGTATTTAGGTGTGTGGACATTTCTCTGTAAAGGAAAATGAGCTGTTTCTGTCTGAGGAAATGGAATTGTTAAAAAAGTAGTGTTGCTACTTTTTTGTCATGGTATTATGTATGTTTGAACTGTGAATCATTGTATTTTAATTGTGATTAACTGCCACACTAACCTCAACCTTCACAATCCTTTCCCTCTATTAAAACTGGAGGGAATGCATTGCAATAGGAGATGACTGAAATACACTTTTTTCCAAGGAAATTATCCGTTTTTGCAGTGTTTGTCTCTGCATGTTAATGTTCACCTGCTTATTATACGTTCAGTTTTTTTGTAAGCATGCATGTGTTTTTTTTTGCTTTAAGTGACTAACTCAAAGGAGCATGAAGGCCTGTGTTAAAATGTTAAACGTTGCATTGCAGAAAACTGTACCTCAGCTCTCTGTTACGTGACAAACTGTAAGCCAACATGCTCCAATTAGTGTGGCACATTAGTAGAAACATTACAGACGGATGCTTAAACGATTCAAAGCTGTATTGATCTAATAGATGCTGCCTCATCTGTATCTAACAGTTTCACACAGACCGTGTTCTCAACGCATAGCAGTCCTACTTTCATCCACTGTTCCTCTCAGTTTAGACTTTAGGGAGCTTGACTGAAATAATATTTTACTCATTTTTAGATTTTTGTGATTTGTAAACATTTAAACTGTATAAAGATCACTCTAAAAGTTGAGTGTGTCTGCACTGACATTGTGGTTTAACACTAAAAGGACCAGTGAATGTAGAAAATAAAAATCTCATGTAACTTCTCAACAAATCATCTCTCATCATCCTTGCAGGAACTCAACCCTGTGCCTCAATCTGTCTCTAGTTACTTGTTGTTAATGTGTTGACTGGTGTTTTGTGTATAAAACAATTACAATCAGTGTGGAAAATTCCTCCGCTTTGAGTAGACAAACATAAGTTGTAAAGAGTGTCCTTATCTTTATCTTCATTGCTTTTCTGTTTCTTACTGTCTGTAGTTAAGAAAAACGCTCACAATAAGATTGTTCTTTTTTCAGTATGATTGCATGTAAACATTACAATGTGATGCTGCTTTGTGAGTCCACAATGTGGGGGAAAGGGCAGACAGTCCTCAGTAATGTGATCACACCCTCTTTTACCACCCTCATGGCAGACCTGAGTGAATCTGTCCACTTTATGAGACAGTGCTTACTTTTAATTTTTAATTACATGAAAGTGAAATACCATAGAAGTTATGAACTCTCTGCAAATTCGCAGGAAGAGTTGAACTTCCTTTTGCATGTGAGAAGAACTGTCTTTGACCAACAACTTATCAATCATTCAACCATGTGTGAGTTGTTCCCATCAAGAAATTTAAGGTGCAGCTTCTGTGGACTTCTATGTCCAACAGCCATTGATACTTCCTAATATATCTATATTAAACAAATCCTACTGATCTGAGGTCAGAGGTGCCTAAATCTTGATTGTTGGTCTTGCTGTGAAGGTCTTTGTTGTTAAATGTCTTTTAATTGTAATGTCTTTTCTGTTGTGGCCACATTCCAAAAGGACAACAAACAAAGCTAAATAACTAAATTCATTGGTGCCACATGAGAGAATGTCAGGCTTCATTAGATCCCAGCAGTTATGACTACAGAGATCTGTGAAAAGAAATTGAAATGTTCCTTGTATGTTAACTATGTTCTACTGGAAGTTGTTACTCCACAGCTTGTTTTAGGAAACTTTGTTCTGTTTGTCTGTCACCATCGCAGTCACAGCCCAGTGGCTTTCGGTGGCCAGCTGCCAGTAGCAGCTCAGAACAGACTGCTCTGCTCTGTTTCACCCCTTCATTAGCGAGCCCACATGTCGCGCTCCATTCTGCTGGTGTTACTTTACCCCGCTTGTCTCTTCAGTTCTGTTCTCCAGTTCATTTATGCATCATTGGCATTGTATGAATAAAAATACAGTGCTATGCAAGTTTATTCTCAAAGATGAGAGAAGGAAAAGTGAATTAAAAAAAGCAGCTCAGTGCAGTGTCAGAACCACTGCAGCGGACGATATTTCATCAATAGAGGACGTCTGTAGGCCCCTGCAGACCTACAGAACCACAACAGAGACTAACTTTGCTCTTTAAAAAGTAAACGAAACGGTTTTAAGTTTTAAGGAAACAATTTTCGTAACATTTGTAAGCTGCTTTTTTAAATTTACTCATATGCTTATTCAAAATAACAATGAATTTTGGACCTAAAGTTTATTCTTTTATTGTTTTGGTAAAATGATTTAACACTTTTATGGTTTGCTGTCGGAGTTTGCAGGTGTTTGTGTACTTTGTTGCGCCTGCAGGGCTTTACAGAGACTCTGAACCTGGTCATCACCTGGCATTTATAGATGTACCAGCATGCATGCACTGTTACACAGCAACAAACCAGATTAGCTTGTGCATGCTTATTAAAAACAGCGTGGCTACCAAACATGAAAGACAAATAAGCTAAGTCAAGATGGCTATTGACAGTGTATATTCTCTTACTAGACTGAGGACATGTTTGCTATGAAACTGATGAACAGTGCGACTGTAGTAAGACTGAGAGCTGATTGGAGATATGATTAAAAGCAAAGAAGTAAACTCTGTTTCCTTTCTTATGTCCTAATTTAGCCTTCACCATTGAAATTTGAGAAGCTAATGTTCATGTCCTGAACGTGCCAGGTCATTTTTTCCTCTCTCTCACTTATAGGTCAGAGGCAGCTCTCTCTTTTCAGTCAGTGGCCTCAGTCTCCCGAGAGTTTCCATCTGTAGAACACTGGCATTATATCTGCATGTTAAATTAGAACTGGATAAAATAGACGGGGATATTCCCACCATTACAGCATGCTGGTGTGAGTGGGGTCACTGGCCCAGGTCGTGCTCTGTACATTTACCCCTCACTGTCTCTTTAGGGTGAAGGTCAGTGTGAAAAGATGTTCGCAAATAACATTAAGAGTCGGTGGAATGTATCTATGCACATATATTCAAGAACTGCACTTAGGCACACATGTACTTGAGTCTTTCTACTTAAACTCAAATGTATTTCTGAGGGAAATGTCCTTTTCATTTTACAATATTTCTCTGACAGCTGCACTCACCAGTTACACCAAAGACTGAGATATTTCCACATAAAATGTATGAAGGAGTGCTTAGGTTTGGAAAGTGGTTAGTTTTATTGTGAAGGAGGGAGATGGCAGGGTGGAGGTGAAGAGGGTGGAGGTGAGCCAGCGTGAGCAGACTGAGGGGTGAACAGGAAGGTCGTTGAAGCCAATGTGATGAATGTTTGTTGATCAGCAGAGGGTCAAATAACAATCTGGCAATGAGCGAGAGAGAGAAGCCGGTGATGATACTCAGCAGGTTGATGAGCTTAATGGAAGGCAGGTGTGAGTCATCAGCCAGGTGAGTGTGATCAGTCCAGAGCCAAGGAAGGAGTGTCACACACACACAACACACACAAACAAAGAGAGAAATGCTGGGGGGAAAAAGGGGAGCACTGGGGAAACGCAGTTCATAACAGGTAGAAAATTATTTGGCAACTATTTTGTGCATCAAGTCAAATTCATGGAAACATTTCAGGGATGAAGCTTCAAAAAGTCTGTAAAACTTGAGCTTTGGGTCAGCACTGTGGTTCTAAAACTAGGCCATCACTGCAGGTTGGGCAAGGCTGACCAGGGAAAAAATGAAGTATTATTGAGTTGAATTAATTAGAATTGAATTATTAAGCCTTCCCTTAACATTAGTAATGATTAATGATTGGGGGTGAGAGCTTTTATCAGTTTCTTAAGAGAAGGATGCCAGAAAATGTTTGAAAACCCCTGAGCTGTTGGTTGGAAAGAGCAAACATGAAAGTGTCACATGGAAATAATCATTAGTTTTAAAATCATTCAAAATGAGCCCCAACTCATCCAGCTGAACAGAAAAATCCTTTCAATGCATGAGAAATAAAACCCAAACAGTTAAAAAGACAGAAGACATTTTTTCTGCAATTCAATAAAGTACATATTTTGATTACTCTTGTGTACTTTTAGTTAGTAACATTTTCTTTGCAGAAGTTTGCTTTTCAAAGTATTTTTTATTGTGCAACATTAGTATTGTTGTTGTCATAATTATTAGATCCACATTCATCCTCCACCACTTGTTGTTCAGTTTGTATTTCTGGCCAACAATAAATGGTCCATTTACAACATGTGCAGTCCAGTGGAAAAATAAGCACTTGTATTTGAGGGCTTCGTCAAGTGTTTGTTCTACAAATACTCGTAATGGAGTACCATGAGTGTATAAGCTTCAGGGCGAACATAAAGGCGGGTTGCCAGGTAGATTTGGATCCTCTGAGGTATGAGGCAGCACTGTAGTTGAGGGACAAGATGAAGGGCAAAAACAGAAAGGACACTCATCACCTTCAAAAAGACAATTAGGGCCCTGCAGAAGGTGGAAGATATAAAAGAAAAAGTAAATTGATTCATACTTTGTAATTGGTCAGATGCCCTCCTCTGTTACACCTGGGATCAAACCACCTTCACTTGAGTTTTGTAGTAATTATATGCACTGGTTCCACTTGAAAGGACTTTTTTTTTGCTCCATACAAACGCCTCAGGGAATGGTATGCTTGGCAGAAATGTAAAAAGCACATGTTAGCTTCAAATAGCAGCACTTACACTCTGCAGACAAGATCTTCAAAGATCAGCCACGATCCTCAGATAACAGGCTACTTGCTAGAGTATCATCCTATTCAGTAGTTATATGTTCTGAGCACAAGTCTCTTCATCAGTACAGTATCCCCTCAGGCTCCAGCAGCAGATATTTCTTCATGGGAGATGGCAGAGGAAGCTCTGCTACACCTCTTTGACAGAAGCCACCGAGGCTGGATCTGATCTGACATCTGGTGAGGTGAAGCAGGCTGCGAGGCGTGTTGGTGCAAACAGCAAACAAAGAGTCGTAGAAGTGTTTGTGTCGCTGAGGAGGCAAAGAAGAACAGACACTTTTAACTGAACTATCAGTGAAGTCTGGGAAAGTTATTTCTTACTATTCTCATGCACTCCATTTTAATGCAGCTGACAACAGTGAGAAACGTGTGGTGTGAGGAAGTCAGTGTAACTGTGTTGCAGTATTCAGATCCTTTTTACTAGTAAGGTAACAATATCACATTGGGAAATAAACACACAGAAGAACACTTGCAAAATAAAGGTTTCTGATTAGTTTTATCGGAAAATTCTGGTTCACCAAAGATGAAGATAAATAGTTTCACTGGACAAGTATGGAAAATTGGAAATACTCAAGTACAAAATTTCTTGAATATGTACCTCAGTATAGTACTTGAGGAAAAAAAAATTAAATTATATTAATTCAAGGATTGAAATAATTGAAATAAAACGAAATTATCACCTATGCACTAAAGCAGTTACATACATGAAACTGTAATATGTTTTGTTAAAATTAACATGTTATTTGGTGTGTGTTTATTTGTCCCAGATTGTAAAGCATTAAAAAGTTCACCTTTCAAAATAAAACTTTTAATTTCTAATTAAGATGTACTCTCTTCATATAGCTTGCTAGCTAGTATATAACTCACTATAATACTACATATGTGCTTGAGTTAATTTTACTACCTCGTAGCAGTCATCAGGAATGGCACTTCTCCATTTCTTTGTGGGCTTTAAGCGTTCGTAAGAATTAACCAGGACTTCTACTGCTCTGGGGCAGTCATGGCAGGACTGCAACACCTGCACAAAGCAACACACAACGTGACATAATACAGCTTTAGAATCCTGCAAAGAACTTCTGACATGGACATATAATTTGTCAGAGATAATGTAGCTGCTGGGTGAAAGTCCACATCTCTGTGCCTTGTGGAACTGTGGTGGGTAGATCCGTGCAGCGTTGTAGTTGAGCAGCAGCTGATAGCAGAGCTCAGGAATGGCCATGGGCCTGACATCAGTCACTTTGAGGAGATACTGAATGGGGGCACAGCCGTTGATATCCATAGTACGTGTATCTGCTCCGGCCTCCAGCAGCATCTGCATCAGGACGTGGTCGCAGTTCCAGGCCGCCTTGTGCAGAGCTGTTTTATGGTCCTCCTCCTGAAGGTTCGGATCTGGAACATTCAAGCAATAATGGAGAAAAAAAACCCTGAAGCCTCTGTGTGACAAAACACTGGTGTTAATATTATGCAGCACGTTTGAAAGTCACCTGCGTGATGGTCCAGTAGGAGGCGACAGACAAGATGGTGATCTTCGCTGTAGATGTCCTTTTTAGTGTCAAAAGCCCAGAAGGCTGCAGTCATCAGGGCCGTCTCCTGCAGAGAGTTGACTGCATCCACGGTTGCTCCGTGAGACAGGTAGAGAGCAACCAGCTCCGGGACGCCACATCTGGCTACCGTGTGTAACGGTGTGTCTTCTTCATGGGTGCGACTGGGCATGTTGACTTGTGCACCTTCATAATGAAAAAGCATGTATTTATTTTTATGTTTTACACTGCATTTACACTTTTATTCACCCGCTAATACAGTAAATCCACCCATCCACCCATCCATCCACCCATCCATCCATCCATCCATCCCTCCTGACCTTTGAAGATGAGCTGCTTGGCACAGCTCACAGACTCCGCCGTGGTGCAGTGGTGCAGTGGTGTGTGTCCGCTCAGTGACAGAATGTTGACCTTTGCCCCGTGAGCCAAAAGCATGGCAACGCAGTCGCTGTTGGAGACCTCGCAGGCCACGTGCAGCGGCGTCTTTCCATTGGGCATCCGGTTGATGGCTGCGCCTTCCTGAAGGAGCAGCAGTGCTGTTTCCAGAGCGTTATACATCATACACACATGAATGCCCATCGCCCAGGACTTCTCCAGTTTGTAGCTTGGGAGCCAATAGCCTGCGACAAATAAGATTACCAAAAGAGTCTGAAGGCCCTGTTAAACTGTCTTGATGAAAATAATGCAGGGACTTGGAGATGACAAGGGTTTTTTTTCCCTCTTTTTTTTTTGACAAAATGACCCAACTCAGTGATGAAAACCTTGGAGAGGTATTAATCATACAAATATAAACAAAGCTTAAATCACACTCTGAATTTCTTAAATAAATTTCTAAACCGTTTTGCTGTTTGTTCACTTGTATAGATATTTAGTCAAAACCACAGAGGTGAAGTGCAACCTTAGACGGATGAAAAAAAAATTAAATTCTGTCTTTAATTTTGACTGTTTCTTTCATATTTTATCATAAATATTTAAAGTTATAGAGAAACACTGAGTTTCTGGGGGTTTTGAGGGTAAAGATTAATGACCTCGTTTCTTGTCATGTCCAACTTTAGGATCCCTGGGGATGTGGCACCACCTAGTGGATAAACTACATAACTGATTATCTAACTGACATTGAGGTCATGTTTACATTCTGTTTTCCCGCCTATTCTATCATCCTATATGTAAATACGAGTCGTCTGATAACTCATCTGTCTGTGCCTAAACTCTTGATACAGATGGAAAAACACACTGTTCAGCACCATTCAGTGTTATGCTGCCGGTGATACGTGGATCAGTCTCTTCTCCCTCACCTTGTTTGTATGATGCCAGTATCATGGCGGGGTCGTCCACCTCCAGCACAACATCAATGTCCAGTTTCCTTGTGTGCAGGATCTGCAGAACCTCCTGAGCATTGTTGGTCTGCAGGGCCTCCAGGAACTGTTGCTTCAGCTGCTTGACAGCCAGTTGTTTGGGGCTCAACTGCTCCATGAACTCCCTCTCATGAAAAATATGGCCTTGCTCCCAGTCCGGTGCTGCCAAACGAGACACTAACTTTTGCCACACAGCATGGAGGAGAGTGGAAAGAAACACACAGATGGTGATAAGGAAGGTGTCAACCATACCCACACTGGAAGGCCTCCACAAGCCCAGCCATCAGACATGGGAGGTGTGTGAGGAAGAAAGACGGAAATGAAGACGAGGAGGTGCAACAAGTCACAGGAGGGAGTCGTCAGAGGGCAAAAAATAGCCGAGTGAAATTAGGCTGAATATAAATAGAAAGCACGGTGGGGGTGGACTGGAGAGCTACAGCTGACGGTGGCTGACTCTAGGCCAGTCAGTCTGCTCAGATGTCCTCGGAGAGAAGGGCCTCACGCAGTGGATGGTCACATGGTAAAAATATGGCAAGAGTTTCAGATAAAAAGCTGCTTATTATCCTCTATTTATCCATCCTAATATGACTAAATCAAATCCATATTAATTTTACTATTACCAGTTAGGTTTAACATTCGACACTCAGATAGGAATGAGAAATAAACAGTCATAACATGAATTTTGCACACTGTCTGACTACAGAGGACAAGGAATACTGCCTCCTGCTGGCAGATTACCACTAAAGCCTATGTAGAAGAATTTAGACAAGTTGTGGAAAAAAAAGAAACGAAAGCAAACTATGGACAGTGACTGCACATTTTATTCAGTGTGACAGGTAGCTGCCCTTTCAAACTTTTCAGAACGCGAAAAAGAGAGCAAGTTATTGACAAAAAAAAGGAGGAGGAGGAGAATAAGCACAGCCTTGTAAAAGAGTGAAAGCATGGCTTGCTGCTTGTTGTGATCACTTTTATCTGTGTAAGTGCATGAAAGACAATTCCTTCCAGACACGACTCAGACATATGGGGTTTTTTTTGCTTGCCAGGAGCACCAGGGGCTTCAGCCATGTTTGTTTTTATCCTACCAGGCAAACTCAGAAGCACGTGAAAAGATCCAGACTCACATTTCGGCCTCAGGTTTGACTTTTCAGCCTCCTCAGCTCCTCAGCCCTCACACAAAGTGTGACACAATAGAAAACAAGGCTTCTTCAGGGTTCTTACACCATATTGCTCTCAGTATTTTACTATACATACAAAAGAGTTAAAAGAGTGCAGTCAGCTGACTACCTTGATGAGGGAGGGAGCTATTCACAGAAAGGTTCAGGTGTTACAAAAGATTTCATAAGAACACGTCAAGAGCAGTTTATTGGAGGAGCACTGGAGCAGCTCTATAGTCGTATTAGAGGAAAACCACAAACACAATGGGAGAGTATTACTGTGTTTTTCTTCAAATCCTTCATTCGACAACCATTTGAATCTAAATCACTTTTAATGAACAGTTTTTAATTATGTTTTGGCAATAGGAAGAAGTCATACAATTCTGGATAAATCATTATAAGGTGTTAATAATACTCTTATTTTGTATAAGTTATCATAAACAGTAGTCAGTTGCTTCATTAAATACAGAAATAAATAAATAATAACATTACAGATCAGTGATACCTGTAGCGATGCAGGGAGGTATCTGTAACTTCTACCATTCTTCTTGTTCTTGACCTGTTAACAGTGCACCAGGCAGGGCCCGTAAGACAAGAGGGGATCAAAACCAAAGCTGCCTTCAGCTCTGTCACGGTGACACTGCCGTCTCTAGATTGAATGTAAACCTACATAAGGATTCTCAGGAATGATAAAGAAGTAACACAGGGAACGTGTCTCTCAGTGAGCTTCATGATCCTAAAACAAAGGATTGCATAAAATACATAAGTCAAAATCATTTCAAAGGTATATTATTTTTTTCTAACCTAACAAGTAAAATCAAAATTTTTTTAAGTCTTACTAAACCGGTTTCATAAGAAAATTTAAACTATATTGCATCAATCAGGTGCAATTTCCAGTAGTATCAAGTACATTGATCTTTAAGACAGTTTCTGGACTCAACGCATCTGTCCTTCCATATGGCAGCATTCCTAACTCTTATTCCAAAGTGATTTGCATGGAGAACTTTCACATGTAACTTCTATGAAAGAAAAAAAATAAAGACATGTTTAGTCTACTGTATGTGTCTCGACACTCACACAGAAGCGGGAAGAGTTCAGAAAAATTCTCTAGAATTTCTAAAGGCAGCAGCGGGGTATTACTTTGTTATTGAGAGAGAATATAAAAAGAGGTCAACAGCAGGTTACAAGCGGAGTCAAAGCAATGTTATGTATGTAAGTAGGAGGTTGCATTTTAACCTTTTTTGTTGTTGTTGTTGTTGTTGTTGTTTCTGTGGTGCACGTTCAGTAAGTAACAAATTTCATGGATGCATGTACCTGAAGTCCCAGTGAGCTCAGTATGTTCTGGTCTTTCATACTTGGTGGACTGCTCTAGTGTGGTACATGTATACTGTCAGGAGCATTTGACAAGCCAGTACAGCCTTTGTATGTACAGTGTTTGCACTTCCAGTGTTCTTGCAAGTATTGAGAAAGTTTATTTCTTCTGATGAAACTTGGTTCCCAAACAATTCCAGTGTAGCCGCTGTCAGTAGTGAAAGTAAGCAGCATGAGGACACCCAGTGGTGGGAGATGAGTAGTGCCTCACATACTCCACCACACACAGGCCTGACAGGCATGTGCATCAAAGCAATAGAATGATTTCACTGATCTATGTATCTGAACAGGATATACACAAGTCTATCAAAATGGCACGTCAGACATATTTGTTTCTGTATTTATCACTGTACATGTACATGGTGGTCATGTCTAAAGGTGCTGTGACAGGTAACACAGACTGCTCTGCAGGTGATGCAGGATAAGGATGAGGTGCACTTTTCACAGACTTACTCTGAATATGAATAAATAAACCTGATTTACAGCAATAAACAGCAAAATAAATAGAAATGTGTCAACTTTCTTGAATGGCTAAAAGCACAGGATAGGTGTAAAATGAGGCAAATGAGTGGGGCAGCATCCTATAATCCAACTGCTCATTTTGGTTTAACTTGCTTATTGAAGTCATTCAACCTCCAGCAGTTGGATGTGTAGCTCCACCACAGAGAACTACTGAACTACATAGTTGGCGTCCCGCAGGGTTCATTTGAGGGGCCCACTGATGTTTTATTCTTCGAGATGCTACTTTTTGTGGTGCTACAGTAAAGCGGGAGGTGATGCACCATTTCAGTTCACTCTGCCGCGCTTTCTTTGCGCTCCTCCTTCTGCTGCTGCTGCTCCAGCTCTTTCTTCTGTAGCTTCTCACGCTGTTTCTCCACTTTCTCTCGGTTCCTCTTGGCCTTCTCCATCAGAACTTTAAGGTCTTTGATCTTTTTCTTGATCAGTGCACGGTCCTGGGAAGAAGTAACTCCAAGGGTCTGAAACAGACCAAAATTGATGTTAAAGAGTTTTTAAAAAATCTGTTTTATATTCTCTATATCTGTTAATATATTTTTATTTTAAATTTACAGATTATAAGCAAACATTTAGTAAAGTTTCATTACTTTGCTTTTTTTTAATCCAGAAACCAAACAGCAGTCTGGTGACAAAAATAAGTTTCAATCAGATGCTCATGGTGATCAAATGATGCTACATGAACACTGCTATGCAGCACTCTGTTAGTGTGGCACAGGAACAGTATATAGCTTTTAGTCACAACTTGTATTTAAGCATAATATCTGTATGAAAAACCTGAAGTTTGAATCACCTTGAGCTCAGCACTGTCCAGTTGTAGCAGCCGTTCTCCATCTATGTCTTGGGCAGTGAATTCTGGGATATGGTGTTCTAAGTTAAGGCCCAAGAGCCAGCGTGCAACTTGCTGGGAGGTCCACTCTGTGATGCTGCGATTCTGCCACTGATACTGCTTGGAAATCTGCCCCTCGTCCAGGATCTGGATTTATACGAGAGAGGGATAAAACTTTCAGCTTCTAACAAACAGCATTTACACTGAAAGTACATCTACAACATACAAATCTGAATGCCAATGCTCTATTAATGCCTAATGAGTTCAGATGAAATCAACAACACATTTTCCAAAGTTACCTCTGTATTCTGTGGCAAAACACTTATTACAGCAGGCGGGACATGCAGGGGAAAATTCACCAAAAATGATGTGTGTGGGAATGAGAGACAAACAATGGATGGCTGATACACAACAGACATTAAGTCATGCAAGCAGTCAAACAAAAGCCTCAGGAAGCTTAAAGCCTCAGTCTCACCTCATCATCTATCATATCCAGACTCTGAATGTGGCAGCAGTGAAAACAAAAGAAGATGACTGGTTTGTTAACAGGAAAAAAAAAATGCTTCCATAACAGAAGCGTTTGAATACAATGGGCATTGATTTTTATCTTGTCTGCCAAAATAATATGCGAGAAGCTGCTTCATGTCAGAGATGTCCATAATGAGAACAAATGAGGGCACTGACACAAATTAAAAAACAACTGAAAAGGTGAAGTGTTGGAGCAAGTTTTGTTTTCTTTTTCCGTTGTTTGCATTTAAATGTACACTGAAATTTAACAAAGCTGAGTTTTGTCAGTTCATAAATGTAAAGTTGTACTGTAAAAAAGGCTTTGACACATTAAGGGAGTGAACCCTTGATGTGGTTCAAGTGTGAAATCATTCATGTGCCTATTTAATATCTTTGATGCTGCATTTCATCTTGCAAACTGTCATCACCATGTCAAATAGTCAACATCCTTTGAAAAAGGAAATATCTGCATGTGTACCTCATCTGAGGAGAGCACCAGAGTCTGCGAGCGTCCTGACATCTTGGCTTCACTCAGCAGCCCGCTGATCTCCACCGAGCTGCTGCTGCTGGCGCTCAGATCATCATTCAAAGTGGGTCCCTGAGAAATCAACGACGCACTTATAAGACTGGTGGTGAGAGCCAACTGGCTCCACGGCAGAATTTAGCTGATTAGATGGAGTGCTTATCCATTTCTGTTTCTTAACAGAGACACTTAATGAGGGGTGAATGAATCAAGACCTGTCCTCTGAGCATGTCCCAGAGTGACGGATGAGCTCCTTCCTAATATGTGACAGTCAATAAAAAGTACATTAGACTAACATATTTAAGAGGTCCGACAGTCCAGAGGAAGGCGGGGCTGCACACATGCCTCATATTTGAGATGTTTCATTATAGCATAAACTGTGAACATGATTAGTGGTTAGAAATGATGTAGCTGGATGCTAGCCAACTCCAAATCTCTCTCTCTCTCTCTCTGATTTTTTTTTACTTTATGTATCCTTGTAAGTGTGTGTGGAACTACAGCATTAAGGCCCAGGAACATTCAGAGACAAGCTGCAGCTTAAAAACATCAAATGAAGGTCAAAACATCAGATCTTAACTCATAAAGAGAACATTAGATTTTCTCTTTTTTTACATAGCACATTATTTTCTCAGGATTTCCACTGGTCCTCTGTGTGAAAGATTCAATTTATTTAAGATTTTAAGTTGAAAGAGTGAAGCTTTGTATTACATTTATCTTCATACTGTAGCTGGAAGGAGTTCTTTGAATCTCAGGGTTGTCTGAGGTAAAAGCGAGACTAATCTTACAGGTTCAGACTTTCAGCTCTCTGGGCTGAATTCTTAGTTAAAAGCTCCACATAATTATTAATGTGCATACATTTTGCAGTGATTTATCCTCTGATGTGCACTCTTAAGCTGAGAGCATGTCCTTGGAGAGAGAGAAAACTGGATTGGTGCTGAATCAAAAATAACCTCCTTGTCAGTCCTGTGCTGACTACATCTGATATTACACAGGATTAGAATCAATTTTCATGCAAGTTCCTGCACTGCAACAAATGTCCATGTCAACAGCTTTAATCTTATTGTATCAGTCTGACAGGTAACTGATTCAAGATGCATCATGAAATGAACCGATATGCACACTTGAGTATAGACTTTCCCACAAAAATATTTAAAACAGATGGACATTTTTTACAGTGTTGCTGAAGGCTTACATGGTAATGATAATCAGAGATTTTTAGGATTTTATACCCTTACTGTTTGATTTTCCTGCAATTAATAATGCAATTAAGCGTTTCTTTGATTGCAGTATCATCGTTCCCTTTGTTACTAAACCATGTTACCCTCTTACAGTTCCAACTCGGTTTCATTTCAGCAGATTGAGATATAATTTACCAAAAAAACACAAAAGAATACAATACCAAGTAATATGAATAGGAGAAGAAGTGGGGCCATGGGAGGGAGGTCTGTTCAACAGAAATCACACAATATATCATAACATAAGAAAGCTTACAGTATGTAAGTACAAGGACACAAGTCTGGAAAAAGCCCTGCACTGACATAAAACACTGAAGAGGGCAAAATAAAGTGTCTGTGAGGTGAATCGTTATCAGCCTGATTCAGTGTCGCCAAACCTCATGTACCTTGGCCTTAAGTTTCTCTGGACTGTCCTCTGCTAACGGCTCAGTGCAGCTGAGAGAGAGAGAGAGAGGAAAAGAGGGAGGGGGAAATGAAAAAGAGGTCAGTATTGACTACTGGACAACACCTCCATAAACATTCAGTGAACCTGCACTTGTTTCCACTTGTACCTGTTTCCAGGTGAGGCTCTGGGATCTTTACTTTTCCTGAGGGGGGACCTGAATGCGACAAAAGGTAGAGTGAGAAAATATGATTGGATTGTCAAAAAAAATGTGAACAGATTTGGGTTGTAAGGGAATTATTAACAGCATCACCAATCCTGACATTCATCAACACAGAAAACAAACTGCTGTTGGGGAAAAAATACCATCAATCACAAATAATTTAAAAAACTACAAATTAATCAGCTCTTTTCAACATTTCACCATCTGCAGTCCATTGTTATTATGATACACTTAGTATGTTTATATTGATCCACTATTTGTCCACTTACCCAGTGTCCACAGTTTGTCTGTGTTCCTCCAGACTGTGAGAAGGGCTCAACACTGCAGGAGAGTGAGAACCTGTGGTCACAAACACTCCACACTACAGTCACTGCTACGCTAACAGATTAGCTTTTATTGTAAAAACAGAAAAAACATAATGAGAGAAATTTGTTGCAGAATGTAGTGAGATCACAGGTAGACTAACCGTCCCGTAGGGCTCCTGCAGTGGACGGTGGGAGCAGAGTTCGTCTTGGGGAGCTTTCTGCACTTCCAGGAGCTCTGAGGACCGCAGCTCCACCATCAAAAGAGGCCACACTACGAATTGAAGCAGAACGACTGTGTGCTGGGCTGCCGTGCCCCTCTGAGCCCTTAAAACAGACGTAAAGATACAACAGGAGGAAGAAAGATGAAACAAATGGAGGGAAAAGGGGAAAAGAAAACATGAAAAGGGATCAGACAGGGGGCAATAGAGAAAGTGAAATGTGATGAAAAGAAAAAAATAAAGGATCAGAAGCAGTCACAGAAAAAAAGGAGGAATCAAGTGCAATCAAAGAAAAAGCTGTCTGAACATTCAGTGCTGCAGACTAATCTGAAAGAAGTCACTTGACATACTTTCACCATTTCTAATTCCTCGCCCTCTTTTCCCCTGGAAGCCTCATACTGTCTGGTTTCTGTGTTCCTGCCAATTCTGATCCACATTCTCGACTTGTTTATCCGATCTGAACTCATTCGTGCTCTAGCTGAGTTAAGCGACAGCATTAGCCAGACGAGAGCCTTTCATCCAGAAAGAGACTGTGGCTGTTATTATCACACTGGGAGAGACAATAAGTTGTGACAGACTCAATTAGTGCCGCAGAGCAACACACAGCAATTAATCCATTAAAGGAATAAAGTGGAATGGACAGGGGTTAAGGACACACACACATGCACACACACACACACACACACACTGATCAAACACACTGTGGTGACACTTAAAAGACATTTTAAACCTGAAAGGAGCCTAATGAGAATGAAGGAGTTTGGTGTGTAACATATCTCTCATCTCTCCATATCATCTGTCTGAGAGTTTGACAGATGTTGTTAAAAAAGAAATCCGTTGGTCACAAAAAAAGAAGAGAGTGTTCAGGTGTGTGTGCGTATGTGTGTGTGTGTGTGTGTGTGTAATTGAATACAAACCTCCCCCTCAGTGGAGCTGATGCTGTCTCTGGCGACTCCCCTGTAGCTCTTCTTTTTGCTGGGTGAATGAGGAGAGCCCTGACTCAAGTCTACGGTCACACACACACACAGAGGAAAAAAATGTAAAAAGGAAAACAATTATTACTTAAAAATATGTAAAAAGCATTCATATACTCAAAGATTCACTTACTTTCTAACCTTTATTTTTTGGCATATTATGGAGTGAAAATGGCTAATAGATGCAAAGAGTTTCAGAATTGATCTTTCAGATTCGCCTCGTCCGACAACCGTGAAACAGGCTGCACTGGCTGCAACATAATCCTTGGGGGCAAATGCTCTTGTCAAAGCATGTTTGCTAAAAGTGCTTGTGTTTGACACTGACAGCCTCAGAAGCGTCTGAAAGCATTACAGAAAGGATTCTGACAGAGATTTCTTAAAGCGCAAGAATCCTTTTTGTTTCATCCGAAACAGCCTGTTCAAAGCTCCAGACTCCATTGTCAAAAACAGTGATTTAAAGACACAGAACACAGGAGCTGCTGGTCTACCGCTGCCTGGAGTGTTCGTGATACTGTGCCACTTTAGTGTTTTAAAGGGTACGTTTCAATCTGCAGTAAGAAGTGATACATGTTTTTTGTTGTCTGTCTAAGAGGCACATAAGCTGGTTCAACACCATTCTCAACAACATTATTTAAAAAGTCTATTGAAAGCACATCAACTTGGTTAAAATATTAAGTCTTTACCAAAATGTGACACATTTAATTGGACAGTTATACTTGTTGTGCTCATTCTGAGCACACTGGGAGATGATGTCGGGAAGACCAAACTGAAATGTTCAAATCAGAAAGATAATTTGACCAAATTTTGTCTTTTCCCACATTCTCTCCTTCTTTCTCCTTTTCAGCCGCCTCCCTCTTCCCCCTTTTTTAATATTGCATAATGGGCTTCGTTATTCGGATCAGTGCAGATCCAATCACGGTTATCCCGTCTGCAGTGCACAGTATCATTTATGGCAATATTCTGTGCACGCGTTGTTCTGACAGATGCAGCCAGTGAAATAAAACGAGCGGAGCTTCAAAAGACCTGAGGAGAACAAAGCCAGACAGATGTGCTCAAAAGGGATTACGTGTTTGTGTTTTGTTTGCGGAGGTCCAAAGTTAAGCTCCAGTCTGAGAGAAAGTGCATGTGAGGGTTACGACAGCAGAGAAGAGGAGGATCCAGGCCTCACTATGTGTGTATGTACTGCATTTTGTGTGTGTGTGCTTTCATATTGCAGGAGTTTGTTTACAACAAACATGAACTCTTAGTCCAATCTTTTCAATGCTCCTCAAAAAGACAGGGCAACATAGTTCAGCTGCATTATGGGTCATCTAGGAGACAAATAAATGGGTGCATAATAGATACTTCAATTACAGAAGAGATGCAGTAGAGAAACTTTACAAGTTTTGCAAGACAATATATCATAAACATATATGGACACAAATATGAGAAGACTTAGACTCCTTGATTTGCGCTGTTACTGCACTTATGAAATTAACAGTTCCACATTTTTGGAAATACTCTTAATCGCCCTCTGAACACTAAATGGAAAAATCAATACCACTGTCCTGTCTGTGTGTTCAATATGAATCTGGATGCGACACACTGTTGGCTTAGCTTTGCACAAAGACTTGGAACAGGGGGAAACAGCTAGCTTAGCCTGTCAATATATTAGAAAAACATCTGCCAACCAGCATCTCTCACTAATTGTACTTCATAGTTTTTTTTTAAATCTGTACAAAAACTTGGGTTACAATGACAGAAACAAGCAGAAACTGCAATGAGTCACGACACTCAGCCATTGTCCTGAACACTATTTAAAACTTTGAATTTTGTTTAGATAGCAAGTAAGTGGCAGGTGTTGGTCGGCTGATTTTGTTACCATAGCCAGGCTGTTTCCTGTTTTTAGTTTTTATGCTAAGCTAAGTTAGCCAGCTGCTGGCTTAAGCTTCCTCTTCACTAGACGAACATGAGAGCGGTCATATTTTGTCGTATATATCGTGACAAGAAAGTGTATTTCTTCCAGTGTGTAGCACTGCTGTTGTGAGGAATAAATATTATAACAATAAACCTTGTCAGACACCAGACCCTCATAGACAGACCTCTGGCTTGTGTTGCAGCTCTTTTGGGGCTGTACTGTTGAGCGCTCAGCCTCTCAGCGCTGTTGCTGTTGTTGTTGTTGACCTGGATGCCGTTCTGCTTCATCAGCTGCATTAGCTCGGACTCTAATGCTGCAATCTGTAGAGGGACAGGAAGCGATCAATGTTAATCAGCCGTAGGCATTTACCTGTCAAAACAGCTGCTTCACAGCACTGAAACAAATGGCAGACGCAATGAGTGGCACATAAATCATCTGTTTATTCCATTTGGAAATGCGTAAGTCTTTTACAGCTGAGTGCACATGAAAAGCTCAAGTGAAGTTTTTGAATCTACAGTATATTTGGTCCAGTGTGTCAGTTTAGTTAAAGCATTGCCCTCCTGTCTTACTGCTTTAATTCCAAATAATACTGTTTTTCCACCCTTCACCCTTTAGTGTCTAGTGTATAAGAGTAGCAGGGGGCATTTGGGTCCACTGCCCATTCAACTATGGGGCCAGAAAACAGCTGTCAGGTTTGAGGCTAGAAAAGCAGAAAATCAATAAAGAGTTTGACAACAGGCTCCTGGACACAGAGTGCTTTCTTTCTGACACAGATATTTCAGATGCTCGTGATCATGTTAATTATTGAATCTGAATTTAATTTCTCTTACACATTTACAACCTGTGCTTTGAAAGAGAGATCTTGACTATTAAGCAAAGAGAAGAACAGCAGTGCTTATGAGTTTACTTTCACTTCAGGGCTTCCTGTTTCCTTCAGAGGCCAATATGCTGAATCTTGCTGATGCAGATTGAACAACTAAAACACAGAGGGGTAGAGGTGCAAACAAAAGCATCCAGGACACTGTTCCTGTTGTGCACCGATGAAGCACTGCCCAGTAATGTGTGTGTAGCATCCGCAAGCATAAACTTTTGTGAGTCAGTATTCTAAGTTTCATCACTTGATCATCATCAGATCCTAAGGTGAACATGTTTTTATGGTGCATTTCCAATTTCCTGACTCTTGAACAGAGGAACCTCATCAGTGATGAGAGTTGCGTCTTTAACTACAACCTAGAAACCAGCAGTCCTTGCAATTGAGAGCCTGCTGTCTCCAATACCAGGTCAAGAGAGAAACCATAAGCATGCCTGTGGTTTGCTTTGACATTTGCGGGGTTGTGCACCCTGAACTCGTTCCCCGAGGTCTCTGTTATTGCAGATTACTACTGAGACATTCTGAGGAGTCTGAGGGAAACATTCAGTGCAGAAGAACTGTACCTCGTATGCAGAGAAAAATGACAGTGATAGACAGACACAGCAAACTTAGAAACATCTGGTTTACCCTGACTTGAAGCCCCTGGATCTCAGCCAGGTGAGCTTTCTCAGCCTCCTCCAGCCGCCTCCTCTCTGCATCCTCCTTCTGGATGAACTCCACCTCTCTGGCGAGACAAGAGGGAGGGGAGACAGTAATGTGCTGAGTAGGTGAGTGTTAACATGGGACGACAAGATACACTTGTAGTGTGTGCTTCTGTGTGTGTTTGTGTGAGTGTGTGCGCGTGTGCTTCACCATGTGTGACCAGCCCAGACTCTCACTAAACTGTGGTGATAAGGGAGCTGAGGTTGTTTCAGGACTTTACTGTGACTCATTTCAGTCTGACTCTGCTGCTCATGGTGAACACAAATCACACACACGCACACTCACGCGCACGCACGCACGCACACACACACACACACACACGCGCGCACACACAAACACACACACATATCTACACCTAAAATACAGAGAGAAATAAATGCTAAATTCAGCCGTTTCCTCATGCTGGCTTTGCCCTTGGTCTGTGGACTCACTGTCTCTCCTCTGCAGTCCTTTGCTACAGATGAGCATGAAGAGTTTGTTTTATCAGTTAGCTTCCATTTGGCCTGAAGGGCCAGAGCCAATTAGAGGCAGTCAGACTGGAGCTGAGCAGGAGAGGTTGTGATGGGACTGACCAAAGAGATCAACGCTGTGAAAACAGGGGGGGCTGCGCTGTATTAGACTGGAAACTCAGCTCTTACTGTTGAAATGGGATAATACTTAGGCTATAGAAAGAGCCACTGTGCCTCACAGATGGAAATGCAGTTGATATCGTCTTTTCTGCTTATTGAAGCAAAAAAAAAAAAAAAAAAAAAAAGTAAAAAAGAATAATGAAGGAATTTATCAAAAACTATTTGCTGAAGTGCACCTTTAATGGCAGGGTTTATGAAGTGGCCTCGTTTGAGAAATGGTTCAAGTGTATGAGTCGTAGCACACATGTTTCATTTCAAGCTATTAAGTGCATTTCACAGCAGGTCAAGGACACAGAGGTGGTACAGAGGAAGTTTTCTGACTGCATTATGCTACATTAAACTATGACAATCAAAGCAAAGGTTTGGTCTGAGATTCAAACAAACAAGAAGGCAGACTGAAGAGGTATCAGTTGTCAGTTAAGGGCAAAGCTGCGTGATCAGATAAAAACCAAAACCAGTTTAAGAGGAGATCAAAGAGGCTGTTCACACCAGACGCATATGAATCAGGGTTTATGATCTCTCCTATGATCACTTATCTGACCACATATTTTTTTTACCTGAATATAGTCCCATGCTGTCAACAGAGCTGTCTGCATGAGAAATTATTCTTTCTATATAAAAACATTAAGATGAGGCTGAGAGCTCCAGAAAAGGCTTGTGAGCGGACATTGAGTTCGGAGTCTTTGGTCTTGCCTTCAGCTTGTCTGCCGTGTTTAGCACTGAGACTAATAGACTAAAAGCAACTCATAAGACTGCACAAATTCTTACTGGAATCATCAAATTTATTCTTCAAACAAAGCGCCATGAGAATAATCTGAAACATGCTGCAGTTGCACAGATCCCTCACACCCCAGTCCCAGGTTGGGATGAGCAGTTTGACTACAGTTCACTCACTTCTGCTGGAAGTCTTTGATGAGTTTCTTGGCTTTGTTGTATTTCTTCTCCAGAGCTTGGTACTGCGCTTGGGCCTCCTTCAGGTGTTCGTTGACCGTGTGGCAGAGGGTCTGTGCTTCGATCCAGTAGCTCTCCAGCTTCAGCATCCTCTCTTTGTTCTCCTCGATGCTGGCCTTCAGCTGGCTCTTCTCCTTCTCCCAGCGCTGCTTCTCCCTCTCCACCGACGCCAACTGGAAAAGAGATAGCACATTTTTTTCTTACACTGATTAGGGAATCCTTGTGATAAAAGCTTTTGTATTTTACCAGAGGATACAGTGCTCCTCACACCGAAGCATTAGCAGCTGTATTTTTGCTGCTTGAACTTTATAAAAGACTTAACTTTACCAAAACAAAGGAAAATTTTCAAAACTGGATTTGACAGAGCACATAAATTGTACGCATTAAATGTTTGTATGAAGGTAAACATGCACACATTGACAAAAATATGGAGCTTCTGGTAAAAAGAAACTCCACCTGGTGCCCTCACTTCTTAGTAAACAAACATTTGCAATTTTGAGGAAAATTTAGCAGGACATGTGATGTCACATCACTGAAATACACAGACAATTACAGACTTTTTGCTTAAGAGCCTGATTGTTTTGAAAGATATTTCAGATTTGAAGGTACAATTTGCAGCAGAAACAGATCAGGTTGTTTTAGTGAAGTAATCTGTTTCCAAAGCTTTCCAATCCAACATGAAGCCCTGCCCCCTGCTGTACTGACACTAGTCTCACATCTGCCTACAAATTATTCGTACTCTGACAAACTTCTGTCATTTGCACTCATAACCAACCCTGTGAAACAACATTTTTAATCTCTTACCTTGTTTTTGAGCTTCTGGATCTCGGCCTCGGTTACTGTGTGTTTGATCTGGAGCTGTTAGGAGCAGAGGCGGAGAGGAGAAAAGGCAGGAGAGAAAAGAGAGGGCGGTCAGATAATCAAATGCATGGCTGCGCAGGCTCTCTCTGCTGTCGATACAGTGTGACGGACGGAGGCAGCCGACCCTGTCCTCCCATGACAGCATCCCAGCTCCAGCTCCTGACACACACTCTCAATGGAGAGGAAAAGAAAGATAAGAAATAGATAGAGGGAAATAAAGAGTTACGTAGTTAAAAAGTCATTTAGTATAAAATTGATGAACAATGACAAAAAATTGTTAATGATAAAATTTTCTTTTTTTTCCCAATGCAGAGTCTAAAACTGTTAAAAAACTGGTTAGCTCAGAGAAGCACAAGGCTGTATATTTTCTGAAGTGTAACATGGTTGATGGGTAGAGTTGGAAATAGAGACATAGCGACAAAAGAGTTATGGATGGAAGTTGTGATGAGCAGTGATTTAGAGGCACACGGAGAGGGAGAGATAAAGACGGAGCAGACATAAAAATGGAGATGGAGAGGAACGACTGAATATCGAACGAGAGACGTGGAAATGGGAGTAAATGAGGCCTCAAGCAAGTGAGGCAGAAAAAGAGAGAAAAGGAGAAAGTAACAGAGTTTCTAAGTGTGACAGTGACCATATGTTTTACCTTATGCAGCCATTTTGCCGTTTTTTTTAATAAAGAGGGAAAAGTTTTAAATAAAAGCCTAATTTTTTTATGCAATGGCCAGATTTTGGACTATGCAGAAAGAAAATGTCCAGAACACAAAATTATGAAAGCTTTTTATTTTAGTTTAGATTTGTGCTGTGAACATGTGTGCATATTAGTGCATCTTAAAAAGATAATGGGCTATTTGCATATTCAAACACAACATTTCAGAAAACTTCTTACACCAAAAATAATTGTTTCAGTGTCAGTAATCAACTAAGTTTTATGGTGATATCTGTTAACGGTGAAAACACTTGTAGTGTCTCTCAGCTGAGGATGTGTTCATGATTTTTCAAATCTGTCCAAAAACAGTAGTCCTAATGACAACATGTGCAGCATTTTTGGCCTGCTGCTTTCTCTTTGGCTGTAAAAAGATCCCTTCCTAATTCGCCTCAAACGTAGGAGGCAGTGCACAAAATCCACAGTCCCCGTCTGTGCAAAAATACATTACACAATTTTGAGCAGGTTTCAACAGTCTGAGTTAAACAGCACACTTATATCAAATGTAAATCTCAATGATACACTGCCATTGTTTCTAAAGCATTTTCTCATAGCTCAGCATGTTTGTTTTGGCATCTTAACTTATTTTAACATCTTGATTAGAATTAAGGGTCTTGTATTGAAATTGCTTGGAAATTCCAAAAATGTTAAATGTTCAGAAAATCAAAGCAAAACATAAAGACCACTGTGCAGTTAAATTTTGTAGAGCATTTGGTAGAGACTAATGGAAAGTGTGGCGAGTTCTGAGCATTTAGTGTGTGGGTGTGTGTGTGTAAGTAGATCAGTCAATACTGTGTTCAAAACATTATCAAAATGGACTGAACCACTGCTTGGTGGGGACATTTTTCTTTTGAGTACAACAAAAATAAAAAAACTACAAAGATTTTTGTTTGATCTGGACCTACAGGGACATTTATACTATCACTTTTTTATCCTGTCACTTCTTTGGAAGGCTTATTTCCAGGTTGCCTGGTGTCTTCTTGGGTGTGTAAAAGGCAGAGACACGGAAGAAGAAGGAGACTGAGAGCCCTTTAAACAAAAAAGGTAAAAGCTACACTATGGAGAGGAGCAAGAGGTCAAAACCCAGAGAAAATGGAACAAATCTATACATCCTTTGAGCAGGGATTACATTATAGCTTCACTCGATATCCCCACAGTGTAGCTGAAGCTGTTTGTTAAATGTGTCACATAGCTACTGTGGCAGTGCACAGAAAGGCTCAAGTGCTGTGGTGCCAAAAACAATGGCAAAGTGTTCAATCAATACTACCAACGTCTCAGCAGCATAAAAATCATGAACAAGTTAAAAGATACTGTTTCTTTTTTTAAAATTTTATAGCTGTGGTTTTAAGTTGAGTTCATTGTTAGCGATGGAAGCAAAAGCACAACACTGGTTTGTGTGAGGTGGGTTTTGTTGTGTGACTGGTCGCCAAAATCAGAATACAAATTGATTCAAATGCAGGTTCAAAGTTTTGGCTCTTCATCCTCATCTGAGGGTTTTAAGCAAACATGGGTAATTAGAGATGAAACGAGCAAAGGTCTTACATCGCATTTCTATTCACAACTCTTATCATTCAGTCGAGGAATTAAAAAGAGTAAGAGGATCTTAGATCTTGACAAAAGAATAGGACTCTGCCAACTTGAGCACTGTAGCTTCACTCCATTGTGTTGCTATCTTTTGTTGTTTAAATTGATTTTTTTTTTCCTGAGGTTGCTCTTGTGGGTGTATTTATTTTTTTCTTCAAAGTGCTGATGGAGAAAAATGTGCTCGGCTATCATCAGTTGTATGAACTTCATATTGTTATATTCCAGTGTAGGAATTGAACTCCTGTGTTTGGACTTTACCTCTCTGAACTTTTGGTAGAGTTTAGTGGCGTCTAACTCCGAGGGCGACAAGATGTCCTCCGTCTCCGGCAAGTCAAACACCTCGATGCTCTTCTCCTCGCCTGCCACCGTCGTCCCTGCCTCCTCCTCATCTGTGGCATACTCTCCAGTCTGCTGCAGGAGGAAACTCAAAGTCAGTCACATCATCTGTTTTTCTGCAGATGCACTTCAAACAAACAGCACAGGGCACAGAAGTGAGTGAAATGTAACTAGTCTGACTAGTCAGAAATAATCTTTGTTCTTGCTCATTCTGTAATATATGTCAAATATTGGTGATACATTGCATGAAAATAATCAGCTAGGAAAAAGTGCTGCAACTTCAGGAAAAAAAAGCTAAAAAAGTTAAACTAGTCTTTGAGGTTTCCAGAAATAACTTTATAACAATATAAAGAGTTAATAAACAACTTTTTATGTTTTCCACAGATTTCAGGGTACTTATTTTTTAAGATTTCAGATGTTTATGTAATGATATGTAAGTAAGCTTAATAGCTTTGACCTCCATCTTTCAGCACAATATCAGGCGTCAGGCCATCAAATGCAAGACAATTAATGCTCATGAAGTTAGCGAATGCTAGCTTAAATACCCACTAATGCAAAATCAGTGGTTGCCAACTGAAGAAAAACAGATGCAAACTGTCCAAATGCAGCTTCAGCACGTCATCTTTCTCTGTCTTCTCTCATCTGTCAATCTCTCCTCAAAGTTACTCCAGCCTGTCTGCTTCATGTTGCTCTACCTGCTGCACTTTGCATGTCAAGCACCAACACAAACTCCTTTCATTTTTCTCATGCCATCCTTCACTTCACTTTAATTTTTTTTTTTTTTGCATGAGTAATGCTATTTTAATGCCACCAGTTATGTAAGATTTAGGGTAACCCACTTAGGTTGGCAAAAACTTTGTCAAAAATAAATCTCTTTGACAGCCTGGTCAGCCATGACTGTCATTTCTTTAAAAAATAAGCCAACAGATAATCTGTACAGGCCAAATTTGAATGTCACTTTTTTAGTTTTAAACATTAGTCACGATTTTGCCTGCAGTGGTAAAAGGTTGTAAAAACTAGTGAGGTTTGAGCCAGTAATGGTGTCTCTAATAAAGCTAATTCTAGATGTTGGCAATCTGGGATTTTAAAAAAACACACAGCTATAAAATGTGAACAGGATTGAAACACTGAACATTTTATAGCTTTACTTTAATGTAGGCCATTATGCTACTTGTATTCCAGGCAGTTTTTCTTTTCCAATGATTCTCAAAATACATGTTGGCATTGGCCATTAGACAGCTGATCTAAATGGATCGGCTGATTCACTTGTTGGCTGATGACCAACAGAGACAGATATTTCCTGTGGAGGGACTGTGAGAGTGTCCCCATGTACCTCTGAACAACACACACTGGTCTCATCCATCAATTCAGGCTGGTTGTTTTCCATCTATAGACTAAATCTAATCATCTACTTGTAAATATTCATAGTTCAGCATTTATTATTCCTTCAGTTCTTCCATCTCTCTGTTTTTCTGTTTGCTGTTCTTGATCCCACCCTGTCTTTCTCTCTATCTCTTTGGTCAATCTAAAACCCATCTTTCCGTAGTTACTTGTCATTCTGTCTTGTTCGGTCACACACACACATAGTACATATGCACACACACCACATGTACACGCACACACACACAGTCTCGTCTCCTCTCTCATGATCGTGGCCTATATCTTCTCATCTATTTTCATGCACCTCCCTCCATCTATCTCCCACCCAGATAGCAGCACTCAGGCCTGATTTGTTTGCATGCATGGCCGACAGAGTCCCCATTTCCATAATAGGCTTGCGTGTTGCCATGGTACCAGCATCCTACATTAAGGCCCCATTTGCTGAAGGTGGAGTTAACCACTGAACATATGGGAGGGAAGTCAAACACCAATTTGCATATGATGAATGTCTCACCTCCCACCAGATGCGTGAAGAACTGGAACAAGACGGGAGGATTTAAGGAGAAATCTTGTTGTTTAGAGGGGGCTCAGTGTGACAATCTGCACTATGAACGTCTGATATCAGTGTGATGTTGGAATAATGACCATCACTCAATAGATAAAAAGGCTCTAACAGCTCCTTTGACTGGAGAAAGAGTGCGTATGAGCCTTTGTGTTCGGACTGACTGACTGTGGGTTTTTGTGTGATCACAGGTGTATTTTCAAATTGAAGTCAATAAACTCTGCTTCAGCATTCAGGTCATACAGGAGTTATCACAATTAGAGGTTAACAAATGGTATACATCGTCTAAGTCTACATTACAACAGGGAAACTCAACTTTTTCTGAAAGTTCATGTTAGCAGAAATCTGTCAATTGAAAAAAACCTGACTCAGATTTTTCGGATGTGATGCTAAACTATGTTTTACCCTGACAGTCAAACAGGCTCAACAATAATGTAGCTGTCCACAAAGAAAGTAATTCTTCAAAATCTCTAACATTAATCAGATGTAGCAGTAGCTTGTGTGTGTGTGTGGGTGTGTCTGTGTGTGTGTTCATGTGTTTCTGTGTTGGTGCTGACATGAGAGAACAGATCCATCAGTTTGTTTATGCAAATCAGCCAGTTCTATTCATTCTTGATTGATTAGTTGTGTCTTGTTGACTTCAGCGAATCAATCTGCCTTTTGTTCTGCATCTTCACATTTACATAATTTGAAAAAAATTGTGCCTTGGTCGAGGGATGCAACCACTGATTATTTTTATGAACTATCATAAGTGATTTTAATGTTTATTAAAAGTCAGGAAACTGAAAAATTACCATCAAACTTTGCTAAATTTCTTGTTTTGCTCAAAAAAATGCAAAAACTCAACCAATTTAATTTAAAATCATATAAAACCAAGAAAGTTAAATACAGGAAAACAAGTCATTGGACTTACATTATTTGTTGCGTGTGTGTCATGCTTTTCTCATCAGTGTTTTGACTCTAAGCTGCTGACAGATGGGCATTCATGTGTACTAGATTACATATAATCAAACACATAAATGGACCGATAAGTGTGTGTATGTATTTGTGTGTTTGTGTATGTGTGTGTGTGTGTGTGTGTGTGTGTGTGTGTGTGTGTGTGTGTGTGTGTGTGTGTGTGTGT
>JAQMCX010000019.1:4480467-4535982 GCA_029814765.1 Acanthurus leucopareius | reverse complement strand
TTTTGTGTGTGTGTGTTTGTGTGTGTGTGTGTGTGTGTGTGTGTGTGTGTGTGTGTGTGTGTGTGTGTGTGTGTGTGGTATATTGCAAACTGAAGGAGCATCCCGTCCTCTTGGGACAGGAGCCCCAGCACCAATAAAGAGCTGCCTGTCACTTAAACCCTGGCAGCACACAGAACAAGAAATAACTTTCCTCCTCTCCCAGCGGGTGAGAACTCCTTCTGATATTTATATAGATATTAATATTGATGAGTTCCTTTTATTACCCCATAGATCTCAGTAATGCTTTTGTAACTGTTTACCCTATCGGCACTCACACAGGGAGTTATGGATGATTTGGTGCTTCGATGTGGCAGATTTGAGGAGTGTTTTTACAGCTGTGTGTTATCTATGTATGGATTAACAATTATTACACAATCCCCATCCTTGTGTTTATGTTCTTCTATCCTAATTTTGTTTTTATTTTCAGTTTACATCCTCGATTCAAAACAAATACAGACCAAAGGGAAAAAGGTGAAGGAGAGAGGTTTCTTGCAGTGTCTTCAAAAATATTGCCTCAGCTCTCAATAGGAGAAGCTTTAATATGAGTTGACAGTATTAAATGTGTATGGAGTCTGGGAGTTCTGAGATCAGCTGCTGGGCCTTGGCGAGGAGTTTTCAAGCACAAAGGCTTTCAATCTGTCTATCAGCAAATGAAAGGCTTAAAACAACACTGATGAACACGATGTATAGACCGAAGACTGGAAGTAAATCCATGCATGAGTGCAGCTGGGCCTTTGTTTTAAATTGACGGTAAAATCTGAATTGATTCACAGTAGAAAGTTTGTGTTGTTACATGTATATACGGTTTGTTTACATGCACGTGTCTCCAGGGCACACACACAAACAGTATACGGTAGCATGAGTTGCAGGGCCATGAGCACAGTGTCTAGAGGATTAAATGCGCTGTGAGTAAGCAGAGGAATCAAAGGGGGAAATGCTGAGTGATGCTTTCTAGGACTGAAACTCTCATGGCATCCTCTTACTGTGTGTGTGTGTGTGTGTGTGTCTGTGAGATGGAGTGTTTCGTGTGCCTGCATCAAAGCCTACTGTCAGTCAGTTTTATGGAGTTAATAAGCTAAAACTTCAAATCAGCTGTCACGAGAGGGGAGCTGATTTTCATTTATGTGACAACCGGAGGCCTCATTTTTCCGATATAGTGTCATGTATAAGAAGTGTGTGCATGGGTGGAAAATAAGTGCAGATATAATGAGCTTTATTAATATGAGATAATGTCACTCTTATGAAGATGGTGGCATCAGCAGCATGCTGTACAGTGGCCATGGTCATTACCTCGTCATCGTCTGCGTCATAGTGGGCGTACTGCTGCTCCAGCAACTCTCTCTGTCTCCTCTCTTGCTCCAGGGTCTGCTGGATGAGTGTGGCCACTTCGCTCTGCTGGCCCGGACGCTCTCGGCCAATCACAAACCTACAACAACATGCACTGTTATAGACAGCCCTGGCAACAAGAACAGAAAGTTAAATATAAACACAACAATCTTGAAATTACATGAGGGCCCTTGATCCATGGGAAAAGGGCTTGGGTCTTATTAACTTTCCATGTTATAATATCATAAAGAAGCACAGGACAGATAACAACTTTAAATGAATGAAAAAATGTTTATCAACACAATTTTTTCCCCATGATCTTCCACTGAAACATACTGCTTGATCGACTTTTTACGTGACAGCTATGTCCATTTTATTTCTTACATAAACATGTATATTTACTAAAATTTTGATCCAGTTTCTAATTTTCCTCTGATAGCTTGTGTATTTGTGTGTGTATTTGTACAGTGAAATGACCACAGCAGTCAGTGTGCGAGCAGCCAGGGCCCAAAGCCACACAGCAGTGACGGTGATATCTGCTGACGTATCGGGGCAGGGCTGGGAGACGGGACACACATAATAATGTGAAAGGCAGTCAGCTCGGCCGGGCAGCCTGTTATTAGCCTGGTATGGGACTCGATGGAGGAAGCCACAGGCTCCGAGCTACTGACTGCTAACCACTGTAGTTACACATCAAACCCACCTACAACACTTATCACATTAAAATGTCTACAAAGTCGGAAAGGGAAGTAAAAAGAGCACAAAAAATAAAATGAACTAATACTGCTTCCGGAATATAAGCCGTCTTCATGCAAAATGTGAGTGTGTGTATGTTTATGGACAAAGAAGGATAAAGTCATCTTAGATTAAACTTAAAATGATCAGAAATATGAACAGGAAAGAGGTAGATTGATGTGCTCCTTACTCTGTTATCACTTCACTGCCATTAATGTAGCTGTTATTCAAAATTCACAACATCAGCTCCAGTTTATTCTTGTTTTTACTCTGACAAAACCAAGAGATGATGTATGAGAACCTGTCAGATCTTTTTCCAGCAAAATTTCCAGCTCAACTGCGGCTCCATAACTGTGCGTGTGTGTGATAGCATGTTCCTATCTGCTGCATATTTACAAGTAAGTGTGTTAGAGTGAGACAGGGAGGCAGACAGACAGAAAGAGAGAGAGAAAAAAGAATGGAATTCAAGCCTCATCAAGTGCGCTCAGTCCCTGAGAGCTCTTTCCTATATTTCTTAAGGCGATGTGGAAAAGGCCTTACGCTCGAGCAGAGAGGAGGATTTGATCTACATGTGAAGGAACAACTGAAGGGCAGGGCCGGGACAGAGAGGAGAGGAGGTCCTGGATAAGTACTGCACTGTAACAAGCCTCTGGACAGCAGGGAGGTCTGAGGAGCAGCTGACCTGGAAACAGCCTTTCTCCACACGCATGGGGAGTCTGTCTCAGTTCCTCCCTGCCTCCCACTGTGCTGGGGCTGCCACACACAGCGCCTCCTCAGTTCAACAGCAAAAACCCTCACTTCTGATCTCATTTACTCCGATTTACACAGACATGGCTCCTGAAGTAAAATATATAGAATAGTGTAGAAACTTGAAGGGAAAACATATCTAGATATGTTTGAAAATGACAAAGAAAGCTCTAAGGGATGCTGGGAGAAATGCTTCACGACACATTTCTTCTCTATTCAGGGGTTGGCTGGTTTTTGAGGATGTCAGCAAAGATTTAAACATAAGAGATGGCAGACAACTATGGTTGAGATGTTTTATTTTTTATATTAAGTTCATGTGGAGATTTCCTCTTTTATATTGAACTTTTAGTGTGCAACTTTGTGAACATGTGGTGCATCATGCTAGAACTAGTTTAAATGTATGGATGGTTCCTATATGTATCTCTCTTTCTTTCCTGTCTCTGGGATGCAGCCCTTTGGTTAATGTGAAAATGTTAAACTAAAACACAAACAGGTCACAAACAGTAAAACAGTTGTTTTTTGTAGCTTTTAGTTTCTGTGACACACAGAAAAGTGAACAGTGTATTTGCTGGGGACTATTTTCAGCTGTGGACTTATACACATTTGGTGTGTGTAATAATAATTTGCAGGAGTACGGTACTGTGTTTAAGTGTCTTTAAACAAACTACAGTTTATCTCCATCATAATAATGAAACATGGTACTCAGTGCAAAACCACATCACACTGATGGTTTGTTAATAGTTCTCTTGACAACAACGGAGATCCCATGTACAGAGGAATAAGCTTCATTAGGTTTCAGCCTCATAGCAAACTGCTGGTTTGAAAAACCATTTGGTTGTTGGTTTTGGCCTCTTAATAGAGTTTGTGGAGAGTAAAATAAGTGCAGAATATAGCTAACTGCATCCTTTAAAAGTGGAAAGGAAAATCAAAGGAAGAAGGTGCATATAAGATAAGAGCACTGGGTCAAAAGCATATTTTGTAAAGGAAGAGAGCTGCAGACTCAAGCCAGCTTGGCTTTTTAAGGTTAATATTTTAATGCGGCAAACACAATTCAACCAAGTACTTTTAACGCTAGCAACGGTGCATCAAACCATGGTAGGCTAAAATTAGACCTTATTGAGCATATTCCTTACAAAAGTGATGCATTCTGCTGTATTTTCATATGTGTTATGTTACAAAGTGCTTATTTCTCTTGTGTTACCCCACAAATAGTCTATAAGACAGGGACTGAGTTTTATACTGTCAGGGGCTTTGGATGGGACATCTGACTAAAACCTGGATGATTTACTGCTGGAAGTCCTGGTTAAATATAGCCAAAAAAGGAAAATATAGGACAGTTGGCCATAAAATCTCTAGTGATCAGACGGAGAGGGGAAAGGATTTACCGAGGAGGAGGAGGAGGAGGAGGCGGAGAAGTGAGAGGGAGAGACACGATGGAGGAAGACTGAAATAGTGAGAGAGCAGAGAGGGAGTGAAAATAGGTCTGGTGATTCTATTACAACTTGCTATAAGATTGTCACAGTGTCACAGTGTAATTGAAAATGTCTTATATCTTTTATGTAACTCAGTGTAATCCTTGAACTAGATTAGATTGGACTTTCTGTTCTGCTCTTATGAGTCTATTTATTCTCACAGATAGATGGACAGGTGATAGATGGAACCTTTTCAAGGCTGCCTCACCTGTAGTGCCACATCCTGGTTTGTGGAAAACCCCCATTGTAAATATTAGTTCAGCAAACAGCATCTGTCCAGCCAGCCGTCTGTTCTGTCAGAGCTGGAGGTGTCTTTGTTGAGCCACCAGCTTTTCCTCGGGCACAACACTCTCAACACACACATGTATATTTCCACTGAGTCCCACAGAGGCTGTGTCTACCAGAACAGGAAGGATGTTTAAAACCACAGTGAAACCTTGGTTTATTTAACACTAATGTAACAGCTGTCTCACCATGTGTAGTGTGTCTGTGGATGGGAGGAACAATGAATAAAGCCAAACAGAAGCATGTGCAGGAGAACAGCCTTCAAAAATATGCAAAGAGGTGTAAAACACTAAGTGAGATGTGGGGAGGAGAAAAAAGCGAGTTAATGACTGAAAGGATGAGTAAAAAAAGAGTCAAGCAAGAAGGGGATTGCACAATAGCAGACTGTGTTGGTAAAACAAGGAGAGAAAAGGAAACAGTACAGAGTGCCATAGCAAGAGAAAAGGAAAGATAAGAGCAAGAAACCACAGTGAGCAGAGATGGCAGGCTCACATCACTGCCAAGGATAGCACTGGCTTTCAAATCCAAGCCTTCCTGCTATGCTGTGTGTGTGTGTGTGTGTGTGTGTGTGTGTGTGTGGGTGTATGTGTGTGTGCATGTCTGCTCCCACTGCTCTAAGCGGACCCCTGCCAAAGACCAATTGCCTGTCAAACACCCAAGACTTTTGTCACATATTGTGTTCCCACATCGTCACCCGTCTCAGATATGGTAATGATGCAGCAACAAAATCTCAGCAAGCATGGCAGCTTAAGCGGCTGTTTTGCACCATGACAGCAGGATGAGCGGCATTCAGATTTATAGCATGCAGTGGTGGTGAGGAGCGAAGATTGTCCATGTTCTTCTTCTGCATAGACGCTGCTGAATCAAGGCTGAATTTAATTCAAAGGACCTTTCTGGAGGCTTTAGGTTGTTACTACTTTTGTCTTTTATCTACTTTATGATGGCAGTCTAATTCTTGAGGCTGATGGCTGCTTGACACACTTTGATGTTCCCATAATCTTATGGTAATTCTAATCAGTAGGTGAAAACATACAAATCTAATGTGTTTATGTCATCAATGTACATTTAACCAAACCATAATTTTACTTGTGTCCACAGCAGTTCATCTTGCTCTCATCATTTAGTTGAACAAAATTTCACTGTTATGGTGATAATGGAGTCTCTGACATCACCGTGTCCTGTTTCTAGAAAGTCTAAATTATCTCACCTCAGTAGCTGAGCTGAGTTGTTTTTGTGCTTAAAGAAAATATAGGATCAGAAAACTAAATGTGGGACTGATGATTTGCTCGAAGCTTTTTGTTCGGGCTGGTGTTTGTGTGGCTCTTACCTGACCACTCCTGATGTGTTCCTGAGGACGGAGGCTGCAAAGCTCTGGGTGACACCCACCAGACTGGTCCCATCCACCTCCACGATCTGGTCATTCACTTTGATCCTGACACACACAATAGAAATCATAATTCAACACTTTGTGCTACAATCCCTTACTACTTGATTTGGTAAAATATAAAAGAAAAAAATTAAATCATGACTTCTGCAGCAACACCACAACTAGAGGCATAAGGGACAAACATACTGGCTTATCATGCATATTCACATTATTTTCCAAATCACAGTGGTGCCAGACTTTCTCGCGGTCACAAATTTCCACTGCGATGGCTCCAGACTATTGCTTAACAAAGAGACAGAAAAGATGAGGCTCAAAACAAACTAGGAGGGCTAACGAGGACATGGAGGCCAGCGAGCCATTCCCTGGGCCACAACACTGCAGACATTTCTGCTCTGCACTCAGTGAGAGGTCAACCAAGGTCGACCTGAAAATGAAACTCCTGAGGATCCACTCGGCATAACAACTGTGAAAAAACCTATTAAAATAAGAGACATTCTTGCTAAATATTCAATTTAAATTCACTTAAAAATCACAATAACAACCAGACTAAGAAGGACCCTGAATCTGAGTTTAAAAAAATTTCTTTTCATATATGAATAAAGCAAAAATTCTAATCTGTATTTCAACAAAACAGCATAGTGTCCTTAACTTCACTCCTTAAAGATAAAACACATCATTTTCCTCTACAAAGCCCAAGTTAAAGCTACTGTTTCTATTAAGTCCAAGTTAATAACAAAACACAAGAAGCCTGCAGAAATAATGGACTATACAAACCTCTTCAATATCAATGAACACAGACAATTTCAACAGTTTAATCTTATCCAATTATAATTTTTTTCTGATATGATTTTCTTCAATAAAACCTGCACAACTACTCTGAGGACTGGAGAGACTTGACACTTGAGAACATTGAGAGGATAATAAGTTTCTGTTTCATGTGAGTTTTGTCAAGTCCCACAGAGATCACTTGAAAGCACTTGAAAAGCGCAGCTTCCATCTATCCTGAACCACTAGACAAACTAATTCTGCCTTAAGCTCAATTTTTAAGTATAATTGAAAACATTCAAACATTTTAACCACGCTGTGTACTTGTGCAAGTGACTTCTCTCTAATCTGAGCACCATCTTGCCACTTACTGATGAAAGCCTCCTGAACTTGTTTTTTCTTGATTTGCATAATGAAACGACAGTTGAAGGGCCAATTTTTATAAAATTCAATTGAAGCTAAGGATTCAATTCTAACCTATTTTAGGTACATTTATTATTACAAGATTACTCATGTGATTTTAAATTACATGTCCATTATCTTGAGGGACTCACAGGAGGGAGATAAAGATTAAGTGGTCAAAGTCAGTGCAGCAGAGGCTGAGATATCATTTCTTTAGCTGCTAGAATGAACACCCACATTTCCATACTCAACAGCATTTCCTTCCTGCAGGGTTCTGCTGAAGTTTTGAACAAATCTCCTGCAAAGTCAAACTCAAAATCAAACAAAGTTCTTTGATGGGTGCATCCACAACTGCAGTAACATGTGTCCTTTCAGCTCATGTCTTTACTGTCACATAAAGCAGCTGCAAAGCATCATTTGACATGACCCCGCCACCCAACATATCAGCCAGAGCTGTCATATGAGTGTGCATGCAGAGCCTGAGAGGCAGACAGAGAGCGAGCAGGTTGTCTGTCAGTCAGCAGCTCAGATGTTTTTCTGACCTCCACAGCATCGTACGCCTCAAAATGGCCTCGTGTGACTGAAGGCTGGTCGACATACAGCTGCTGAGCAACACATATTCATACAAATACAACAACACACACACATACACACCTTTATCTGATAACCTCCTCCTTAACCCACTACACACACACACACACACACACACCTCGGGTCATCAGCACCAGACAATACTGTGTGCGAGTTCCAAGCTCATCTATCTGTCTGCCTGTGTGTGTGAGTGTGTGCATCAGACTATTAAGTCCGACTCAGCAAAAGAGAAAAAAACCTTGAGCTGAACAGGTAATGATGGAAGGAAATTACATCCTGGCTAGTGACTCCTCCCTTGAGTGTGTATATGTTTGTGTGTGTGTGAGTGTTAGTGAGACACCACTTAGAGGGTGAATGATGTGTACAGGTTATTCAGTATTTATTACAAATATCTAAAGTCCTCAGTTATGCTCCTAACACTGTGATGAAGGTTTATTGTAAAATAAATCATGGTGACACAAGAACCGCAGGTTTACAATAAACTATTATGCTGTGTCCATCGTCTCCAGTAAAAAAGGGCACTTATTATGTAACAAAATGTTTAAAAAATGCTAAGGTACCCTATCAAAGCATTTTAAAAGAAGTCAAGGAGAAGTACTTCTCCTTCATCTCCTCCTCTGCCTGAGGAAAGGTCAGCAGCAGATGGGATCAAAGTTGAAGCTGACTAAATTGTAAATGGAATGTTTTCACAGTAAGTCTGAATGGTGAACATCACTGAGAGCAGCGCTGAGACAACAACAGGGCTGTCCACACATACTGTATCACCCTGCCCTACCTGCACTATTTTGTACACTTCAGAAAGTTTTTAATGCTGTGTATGAACTTATGGCCACTACTATTTATTTATTTTCCATCACGGAATGGATAGGTCAAAAGAGTCTATATATTCTCATACCTGTATCTAATATCGAACAATTGTCAGTATTTTGAGAGTTTATGCTTACATGCTGGCATTGGCACAATGAGTACCATGTTTACCACCTTAAGTTTAGTGTGTTAGCATGCTAAAACCATGCACACTTCATCCTCTGGGGACCATGACGGATTTTATGAGATTTTATGTTAGTCTGAACCGGTTAGCCAGCAGACAGACCACACCGACACTGTCATCCCTCACATGATGCCGCTGGTGTGGCTAAAAATGTAAGCAAGCAATCTCTCAAGGACAACAATGTCTTTTGAGTCATGCATTTATTAATTATCAACAAACAGCAACTACATCAAATAGATTACTAAGAACTTAGAACCAGTAATAAATTAAACTCCCTGTTTAAATAAATTAAAAAAGGCTCAAATCTAAAGACTTGAAATGAAATGAACTTGAGCTTTAGCACAGCCTTCCTCTGATCTTTTCAACTTCCCATGCTCACTTCTCCCACTCACTGACGGAAATGAGACTTTTTGAAGTCAGTGCGACTGTCATCTTAGAACAGGATCAACTTTTGTCCCTTTTGAACAAGCTGTTTCTTTCCCTCATTGCTGCTTCTCTCCTTCGTCTCTCCGCTTGCTATGTTTTACCTAATCTCACTCTCATGTGTTCCTGAAAACACCAGCCGTGGCTGCTCCATAAAAGACAGAATTAATCCCCAAAGGAAACACACCTACCACAAACAACCCCAGTGCACTGAGGTTCCAAGTGTGTATTTGGAGCTTACAGTACTTACTGCTCTCATACTGTGTGGAATGGAAGTGCCTATCGGGTTTTTAATCTGTTTATGAGGAACCTGAGCCACACAGATAGACTAATAGGTGGAAGCTGCTGGTTTAAAGGCAGAAAAACCACAGCTCGCCTGCTGGGAAGCTGTCATCTCCTCCTCTACCCCTGACTGAGTGCTTACTCTGCACTGTTCACACTTTATAATGCACAAAGACACACAACGCAAATACAATTTCTGCCTTGCAACAACACAAACATCCCCCTGGGATATAGAGACACACTGTAAATATGGAAACCTACAAAATAACTCTCAGTTTCGGCAGACTAACTTCTGCAAAGTGACTCAGAATACAAAAGACATAGCACTTTAATGCAGTATTGTTGTCTCACACACACACACGATCCACACTGTACAGTTCTGTGGGAGTCTGTCCCAGACTGTTCCTCTCCCAGTGGATCTAATCCGAACCCCCGCTGCTAAATCTGACAGGGACAAAGTGTGACTGACTTTGTGTGTTTGTGTTCGTGTGTGTGTGTGCATTTGTAAGAGGGAGATAAGGGGTTGGTGGGTAAACAAAAACAAAACAGCTGATTAATTGCTGTGTGTGTTTGTGTACAATAGTTAATAAGTGCATCTTTGGTCCTGTACGTGCTCAGCATTCATGCCCTTCATCTGCTTCAATGTGTCTCTAGACTCACTAATCGCTGACACCTACGTGCAGTATCCAATAGGAAAGCAGCTCTCACCTGTCGTCTCTCTCGGCAGCTCCGGACTCAATGACGGTCTTGACGAAGATGCCCAGTTTCTCCAGGCCTGCGTCAGCACCGACACCCATCCCGATGATACTGATCCCCAGGCCGTCATCATCTGGAAACACATAGACGACGTACAGTAATTAAAGCGTGTGACGGGCCACAGCAGGTCAACAGCCTCCATTTCAGAACTTTCCACTGAGTGCTTGGTTCAAACCCAAAATGGCTCTGTGTTAACCGATTTCATGAAGAATGCATGGAAAAAAAGGATGGATGAATACACTCAGACAGAAGAAAAACCAGTTTAATAATAGAGAAGAGGCTCAGACATTTTACTGTAGGCACGGTGTCCTTTATAAAAAAAAGGAAGTATGCCGGATGGGAGATTCCCTTCTAGTGTAGCATCCGTCCATCTCTAAACTGCATCAATTATTCACATGATGTTAGGGTTACATAACGGGGAGGGGATGGTGAAACCCTAAGATGTGAAGTCATTCTATTTTAGGTTCAGGTGTTACTGTATTTCAACACAGGAAAAACCTCAACAGGAAAAGACAAGTGAAGATGAAATATCACCTCTTTGTAGCTCATGCTGGGAAATTAGGGCAAACTGTGTGCTACTACATCTTTGAATGTGATCTGAGGAGATTTGTGGCAAACTGCTGCACTAAAACAAAGAAAAGAAGCACTCTTTTTTTTGACAACCTTATCAGTAATGGTTTGGGCAGAAACTAAAAACTTATAGTAGAAAAACGGAAAAGAAATGAAGAACCTGGTCAGAAAACTCATGACAGAAATATCACACCTTAATTAAAAATAAGACATTCTATTTGTGGGAGATTGAGTCTGTTGGGTATAATCCAGAACTGACAGGATCCACCTCCTCAATATGATGTTCTTAGATTTTCTTTCTTACCTTTCTCCAGCTCCACAGGGAAGAGCTCCAGTTTCTCCACCCTCTTTTCCAGCTCGTACTCTGCGGAGGAGGCCACAGGATCCACCTCTTCATTTCGTCGGTCGTAGTCTTCGTTGGAGTAGGTGTTAAACACCTGGAGAGGGAGCGCAGGGGGTTAATGGAAGTGGGTGGACAAAATCAAATATAGCAGTTTCCCTTTATAGAAAAAGAAATGGTTCCAGCACCTCAGTAATATGATTCTTGATGTTATAAAAGAGATTTTTCATCTACTCATTTGAATAAAACAGTTTTTTGTTGAACAAACTTTACAAAGCTACAGTTTCAACGGATTCAAATGAGACAAGAAGCTTCTAATCTTTGATGATAACCCTTGGTGCTCTGCAGGTGGAGTGATCCTGCTACTTTACAAGTTCATGACTATGGCTGGCAGTAAATAAAAGTCCAAGTGTTGCTAGCCCACGCATTATCTACACAACAAAGCCAAAGTGGTAAATACAAAGCTACAGTGACAACCACAAATCATCCCATTAACCAAGAGGAAGCTTGTAGTGTAGAGAAACATCATGTGGTGATGAGAGAAGGGGGACGTCTTTCTGTTCCTCTAAGCTGTGTTGTCCTCAGAGGAACCTCTCCTCCACAGCAAGAGTCAGCCGTCACTTCACATCACATCCCAACCAAGTGCTTCCACTGCTAAAGAGGACGGCAGGAGGTGAGAGAGCTGTGCACAAGCAAGCTCAACCAAACATGCTATAGTGACATTTATAGCGTTCTGCAGAATGCTGGCTGCTAATGCTGAGGAAGGAGTGCACAGATAAACAAAATGCTTAAATGGATACTGTTATGATAGCGTCTTTGAATAAGGTGTGATTGGTTAGGCTGAGCGAATCAGGGTCCTCCTGACATAACGATGTGGGGCTGTGGCTCTTATTAATTTTGCTGCCTGTAAGCTTCACCTAGAAGGACAAAGAAGGACTTTCAGGTTAAGATAAATAAATATGTTGCAGAGCCAAGTGGCCGACTGGACAGATGAGTGGGACTCAGGGGGGAAAGCCAACAAACCTCATTGGGTTAGAGGAGCTGGTGGCAGGAAGACAAACAGCAAAATGACTGGCAGAAGTAATTCACACCCTCCAAATTGGTAAGACAACACTGGGGAAGATTAGGTCACATATTTTTGTCTATTGCAGTACATAGGGAAAGGCACCAGGTTACAGCCCTTCTAGCTAAAGGATCAGGATTAATCACAAGCCCAGGTTAGCATGGCAACTCAACAGACAGTTACATCAGGGATGATGCTTATATCATCTGTGTTTCTAAGTCAGGTAGACACACAGACAGTAATTGCATCTGCTATTATTAAAATCTGAGAAACCAGTGACGTTCATCACATGGTGCTGTCTTCTACTGGCAAGGGCTTCAGGGGAGGATATCACACATTTTGCTTAATGACATCAATCATTATCATGGTTATTCATAATGCAAGCCATCTGAGGTCACATGAATCAGAGAAACAGTAGATTTGGGAAATAAACAGATAGCACTGATTATGTGAATGACGTCTCATTTCAACATAGTCACTTCCTGTGTCAGAGCTCTGACCTCTTTGAATTGGGTGAAAGAGGAAATATATTCTCAGTTGAGATCAATAAGGCATCATGTCACATCACATGTATTGATCAAAGCCTAGAGCCAGATTTATGTTCGTCACTTAGCAAGTGTGTGCAGAGCAAGATCTCAGCTGTGTAACAACAAATACAATAAGGGAGAAACTTGTCGAAAATATAAAAAATGTATGAAAAAAGACAATTGTGCTTTCAGCTACATTTTTCACACTGGAGGATGCGGCGTCGGTTTGACTAATATCTTACCACATGATAAAGAAGTGCTGAACTGTGGTAAATAAATAAATAAACGGCTCACTGTTCCAGGGACACTGAGCTGGTTGTACACACAGCTTGGGCACACTGATGTAGCGTGATGCTGCCAGGGTTGGTTTTTATTCTTTCCTCTGTTTGGGCCTGCGTGAGCTCTATCCATGACCTCGCTGTCATCAATCATTCAGTGTGATCAACAGCCCTGCATTATTAACGCTCGCACACACACACACACACACACACAGAGACTTGCAAGCACTCACACATGCAAACACACATTCATGCACTCACATGCACAGCATACATGCACATAACATTCTGCATAGCATTGAATAAATATAAAAACAACAAAGGCAGATGAACATCCCTTTCCCTCCACACACAAACACAGATAAACATTCACACAAAATAAGTATCATTACACAAACACACAATGCTCACAAATGCTAACACCAGCACTTGCACTGTCCTGAATGTCCCGGACACAACGCTAACATTGGCAGTCAGTACACTGTCTAATGGCCTCTCTCTGTCACTATGTACTATCTACAAACACATTAGCATGTGGTGAGACAGAGAAAGAGAGAGAGACGAGAGGGGGGTCATGTCTAGAGATGAGAACAGATGAGAGTGGATCCACGAGAGGAGGCATGCAAAGAGGAGACAGAGGAGGCGCAGTGATGGAGAAAGATAAGAAAAGGGCAGCAGAGGGAGTTAAAAAAAAACTGAAGGACTGTGAAGAGCAAAGGAGGGACAGGAGAGCAATGGTGACTGAGAGAGGGACTGACAAGATAAATGAAAGAGCATGCACAGGGGAAATAAGAATAGGTAAGCAGAAAGAGAGCAAAAGAGATCAAAAGAGAGACAGACTGCACTATTGAATTGAAAAGGCTTCACCCACAAGATAAAGAAACCTGATGACTGTCTGGGTTCAGAATGAGACTGCAGGCTATATCTATTTTATCTGGACTCCACCTGGTTTAATGGTGAGAAAAAGGCCATGTTCACTCTATTTGGTAAACATTAAGGCACTCAAAGAAAGACCACAGGTCAAAGGTGTGTGTTTGTTTGTTTGTTTGTGTGTGTGTGTGTGTGCGCGCGCGCATGTAGGTGAAGGTAAAGAAGTGTAAATGAATTAAACTGATGTGTTTTTACAATAACTTAAAACATTCACATATCTCTTCCTAGTCAGGATTTATAACATCTACTTTTTTTTCTAAGATAATCTGATTGTGTTTTAAAAAATAGATAGCTAAGTAACAGAAAAGAAATACAGGGAAAAAATAGAGCAATTGTGAGATGGCACTTTCTGAATGTGTGTGAGTGTGTTTAACCTTGACAGCATGGCAGGACACTGCTGCCTGCTGCTTGTTTTATTTACCATAGGGAGCTGAAAAATGTCCAGAGTACAGGACCAGGCCTGACGCTAGCTACTACAATCTGACAACTAGTCACACGTGTGTAATGGCTAAATTCAACAATGACCTTTTTTTCTTTCCATTAGATTTTTGTCAGCCACCGCTGTTTGCATGGCCCTGGGGACATAAACGTTGCTCTGATGGTCAGTAGGTTGGTTCACTGTTTTGGTCAAGACTGAAATATCTTAACTTCATGAGATGTGTTGCCACGAAATTTGGTTCATACAGTATAGTCGTGTTTCAACCAAAACAAATCCCTCTGACTCTAATGATCCACCGCCCTTAGCTGAAGGGCCAGCATCGCATCAATGTTCCAATTTTTTTTTTCAAATTGGTCTATGACCAAATATTTGCACAACTAATGACATCCCATGAGCCTCAGCTGTACTATGTGCTTACTGCTAATCAGCAAATGTTAGCATGCTATTGATCCGAAATCAAATGGTAAAGACTAAACATGCAAGCACCGCCATTGTGAGCATGCCAAATTAAACATTACGCATTCAATTTCTGCCACTATAGGTCTGTCAATCAAAACTGAAAACAAAAGACGTAGTTTGATGCCATCACAAAAGAAGCACGGGATCATGGGATTTGTTTGTTTCACAGTTCAACAAACAAAAATCTACCTGACTGACTCGGGCAATAATAACAAGTGTATTAAAGTTTTAATTAAGTTATGTTTGGTAATTTTTTTTAGAAATAACAGCACTGCCTCAAAGGGCTAATAAAGCTATAGACTCTCAGTCTTATAAAGTCTGCATTGATCTTAGGAATGATGCTGTTGCCTTTTACAGGATGTGAAATTTGAGGCAAAAAACAAAGTACGTAAGTTAACAGAGCCGACACACCCCACATTGTCTGCATGAAGGGAATGACTCCAGAGATAAAATAAATGTTGACAGCTCCATCAAACTTAATATGACGTGTATCGATATGTTGACCCACATAATCCAATAAACCGGTCCCTTGGAAACAGCAATGTCAGAGCGTTTCACCCTCATCTGCTTTAATACCTGTCTGAAATCTATATCCTCATCACGTCAAGAAGACAAACACCGCTTTCCGCTTTCAGGTGCAGTTGGCGTGTGCTGAGGCAAGTCATTTCCCTCAACTGTAATTCCATTTTTATTGAAGAGGCAGCATACGAGAACAACCACTAAATGTGAAAGTAGGCTGGAGTATAAAGGGCCATCTCCACATGTGCTGCCCCACTGGAACTACACTGGAGTAGTCCTGGAGGATTAAATACAATACGCAACCATTGACATGTAAATATATTCCTCTTCACTGTCTGCACTTTCTTTCAAGCTCAGCACACTACTTGAAAAAAATTTTGTGCCAACAAAAAGGCTGATTTTTGGGACTGATAAAAGTGTGCCTCATATTCAGATGAATGCTCACTTGTATTTAAAATCATGGTTATGCTCATGCAGCAGTTCAGATCCACGACAAAGCAGACTCAAATATGCTGTGAAAACTTCGAAGAAATCTTATCAATGGTGTTATTTGTATTTTTGGTTAATACTGGAGTTATTATTGTATTAAAATGCATGATTCCAATGAATAATATCAAGTGAGGAACATACTGTCTTCACATTGATACTATTTTTACAGAGGAGTACAGAGGACTGATACAGAGCTTCATCACATGATGCAAGAACAATCACCTTAAGCTTAATATGAGCAGAACCAATGAGCTTGTGATGGACTGCAATGCTTCAAATATGGATGCTGCTGCAAAGAAGCTACAAATTGGAAAACATGAATGCCTAACTCACATCTTCAACCCTGTCAGCAGAGAGGACCTGTACAAATCTAAATTTGAAAGCTCTGTATGTGGTTGAAAAAATTTATCTTTAAGTGGGAATCGCAACATTCTCTAAAGATGGAAGACTGTTAACACACATCATTTTACAGCAACTCTTTCACTGTAATATCACTTCTGGTCTGCCCACACACTCACAGAGCACACCTAAAGCCTCACCTCTGTCTCTGACATCTTACATTCACACTGTAAAGTCTGATGACTACTTCTGCTGTTTCTTATTTTGTCATTCCTCACTGTATCAAGCAGTGTCTCCCCTCTGCCTCCCCTTTCCTCATCTTTCATCCAAACACACTGATCGATGAGCCCAACACAAAATACACACAAACACACATTTTTGTTTTGTCCGTAATCAAACCCCTTACAACTATGTTTCTGGCACAAGTGGGAGCAGCAGATCTACATGGGCATCTGCAGACTGGCAGCCTTGTTATTCAATGACTGGGGAAAGTTTGGTTTGACTGTTTAAATGAGATGTGGTTCTACTGTCATTGTGGATGCTGGAGCAGCAGCTGTGGCCCTGCAGATGCTCTGAGGCAGCCTCAGCCTCTGACTTTATTAAAGCTCTCTCATTCAGTATAGGTGCCTCTTGCTCTCCCTGTGTTTGTACATGGATGCTTGAGTACGGATGCTAAAAACTGCACATCAATTGAGTAATTGAGTGAGTTTGCAGGCTGGGTTTGTGTGTATGTATGTGTGTGCAGAATGCTGAAATTTCAGGTACAAGTGTACATATGCATGCGTGCACTCATGTTCATGCCAAGCTGGTGTCCTGAATCAAGATTCATCTCACTGCCTAAGGTGCTGGATGACAACCTCTCTCCCAAACATGTCTGTCAGTCTGTCTGGGTAGCTGCTGGGCTAGATGGATGGCTCTCCTCTGGGACTGAAGAGTGTGGGCACACCAAGCCACAGGGGAGGAGAGAGGAAGAAGAAGCAACCAAAAAACTGGGGTAAGACTGGGAGACAAAGATGTAAAAAATGATACAACACTTAAACAGGGGAGGAGAGGAGTAAAATGAGAGACGAGGAGGGTGAACTATGACGAAAAAGAGGACAAATGAGGGGACACAAGATGAGATGCAGGAAGCTTTAAGATGATGAGAAAATAGAGGAGTGGTAACTGAAAAGGAAGAATCGAGTTTACGGAGGATGAGAGGCAATATCCACTGAGAGAGAGAGAAACAGAGTGACTCATATGATTCATGGGTTACAGCAGCAGCAGACAGTGAGGCTATTGAACAGTGAAACAGGCAATAAGACAGAAATAAAGAAAAGAAGATGAAAAAAGAGAAAAGTTAAGGAGTGGGTGAGGCTGGGGGTAATTTGCTGCAGGGTTGTTTGAGTTCTTGCCTTAGATGTCACAGCATGGCGCCCATGCCCGGCCAACCGCCTCTGATGGTATTAAACTGGGCCTTTGGTGTGTGTCTGTGTGTGTCTGTGTGTCTGCGTGTGTGTGCCAGTGCCACCCATCCGCCCTGCGCCTTCCAGACAGTGGATGCTGCCCGGGGCAATAGGAGGCTGGAAAACCCAGGAGAAATGTTCTTACTACTGTGGCTTGGCCCAGCAAACCCTGCAGTGGATTAAGTACAGCCTGGCACACATGCACTCACACACAAAGACACACACAGTCTGCTCTGATGTGACAGCTCAGCGCATTTGCATTCCATTACTTCTACCTGTGGCCACCCACCTACTCACACAACACCGGGCCAAAGAGCTGACGGGTACCGAAGGAATTGCCTGGATGCTGAGGGGACAAGACAGTTGCTGATGATGGAAATAAAATCATGTCTTGCATGAACAGATTAAGACTGACAGTTATATAAAGAGGTGAAGATGGGAAAGAGTGATAGTGTGAAAAGAGGGGAACGATCAGTAACACGTTCTGTGTAAAGCTACGTTAAAATGTGCAGGATTTTGAAGTCAATTCAAGGCCAAACTTTCTGTCATCTTCACTTAACATCACCCGTCATCGTCTGAGGAAGTGACACTGACTTTTGACACATTGGGGAATGCAAAGTCAGCATTTCTTTTTTTAACTACAGATGGAGCTTCTGCATAAAGAGAAGACATCCATACTGTCCGTAATTTAGAAATACACTGCCAAAATGTACCCTTTCACAAAATGTAATTAAGACCTAATTTCAGAGTTGTGCTTTCAGCTAAACCTTTTTTTCAGTTGCTGTTTCTGTAGCCAGCTTGTTTTTTTTGCCCTCAGGAATGAACTTTAGTCCTCGCAATACTATTGGGAGGCAGAGACTCTCCCAGCAACAAACCAAACCACTGACCCACTATAGGACGAGACACAGAGAGTGAGGGAGGGAGAGAGAGAGGGACCAGCTTTAATAAACGGTGGGCAGCGCATAGTAAACAACTGTAACTGAATGGCTGCAAACAATACCCTGCTTTATTCCATGTCTTGGTCACATACAGTGAGTGGGAGGCTGGGATCAGAAGTAACACTACAACAACAAGTTGCTTGTTACAGTAGTGATGCTCTTATGCCCACTTGCTTTGCTATGTAATACATTATGTTGCAACAATGACTTGGCAGAGTTTGGAACCGCACTCAGCATTCATATTTATGCGCAGTATAATAGTCTTTTAGAGCAGTTTTGCAAAAGTCTCCACAAATGGGAGAAAGTGTTGGCAGTGGTTGGTTTTTAGGACAGAAATCAGCTCAGGGTTTGAATAAGGTTAAAATTAGACAGTCCACCTTAAATGTATTCCTGACTCACTTTAAACAAGGACATGGTGACACTGCAAACGCCTGAACCTTCCCCAGCACCAGCCAAGCAAACAGAGGGAACATTGTGTCAGAGAGACAGTCTGCTCCGTGCAGTATTTTACTGCAATAAAAAAAAAAAACTGGCAGCGCATTGATGATATCATTAGCCCAGGACCAGAGCAGATCAGGAGGTGGAGGTTGGATGATGGTTCGTGACACAGTCCGCTGTGTGGCAACTGACCAGCCTCAAAAACCACAGGGAACGTCTCACCTTTCCTGGATCATTAAAAATGCATCCTCCGGGAAGGATCGGGTGGCACCGAAACAAGAAAACAAAAACACCGCTGCATTAATAATGGAGGGACCGAGCTACATGCACACACAAATACACACATTCCCATCACCTGAGTCTGGAGAAGTTGTACCTGTCAGAGATGAGAGGAGAGTCATGATGATGTGCTTTTCCATTCATAGCCTGCCTTTTCAAAATGACAGCATTTTATATGAAAGCTTGTTTGAATTCTAAAAAACTGCTGTTTTGTTAATGCTGACCTTTAAGCTCATATAACTACATGATAAAATAAAATGTGATCACCCAAGTTTCTACACAAGTGGATGATTTGTAAGGAATCTAACTGTTAGTAAAGATTTTTGATTTAGCCTCTCTGAAAGAGGCTTAACCAAAATGCCTGAGCATCGTTCTGCAAGAGCTCAGCCGCTGTTTTTGCTGGTCTAACCAAAGTGTCAGCTGTTGTATAGCTGCTGTAGCAGAGTGTTGGAACGCTCTCCCAACAAAACTGCGTTCTCTCCTCTTATGCCCAAGCACAGATTGCATAATTAGGAAGTTGACAGCCAGCTTCACTCAGCTCCCAGAGGGAAAACACGAGAATTCAGAGCAGAGGAGAGATGGATTAGGTGCCTAAGAATGTAGCAGGATTATATATGTAAAGACAGAACTTTCATAATAAAACTGAAAAAAGTTGCGTCTTTGCCTCAATCATCGAGTATAAAGTGTTTAAAAGAGGACTAAAATCTTCGCATAAGGGATTTTTCTCCAGAAAGGCATCTAGTTAAACATTTGACTATATTAAAGGAGGCAAAGCTGTAGCAATGCAGACCTTCTTAAACATGACATAGCCAAAGTCCATGTCAGTGCTGCTTCCAGAACTCGAGCAATGCTGTCACACATATACCATAAGCCAGAGAGACAGACTGCGCTAAAGTAGAGCAATCCTTTCCATCCGAAAAACACGGTCAGAAAGCAGAGTTCCTGGCTGGAGGCCATCTCATTTCAGCTTGTGAGGAGAAAGACTGTATTAGGTGGTGCTCCAGATAAGGATGGGTTTAAAATCATACACGTTTACTGATGTATGTATGTATGTTACAACAATGTGGCTTTTGAACAAAAGGCTCGGAGACTCTGTTGTCATGTTTGTACAGTGCAATCAAATGAGCTTTAAAATATTTAAAAGAAAAATCGTCTTTATATGTCAGGCGAGTCTGTGGAACAGCACTGGGAGGGTGCTGGTTGGCATTTTCTCTGTTTCTGAGCATCAGGGACTTTGTCTTTATGTTCTTTCATGCTCCACTAAAGTACAAGATGAGTCTCTGAATTGATTTGATGTACTGCAGCCTGAAATGCAAATCCGAATATGGCAGCACACAAGGAAAATGTGTGTAGGGTGTCTTTACAACCAAGTGTTTGCAGTTGGATCTTATCTGCAAGCATGAAGCTGTCAGTCTGAGGCAGGAGAGTCTGAATGGGAATGACAGACTTTGGGCAGAGCAAAATTAGTTCAAATTTGTGTAGAGACTTAAAAAAAAGCCCTGGTTCTTGGCAATGATACACATGACACTGTTTGCAGTTACACTGTTCAGTGTACATGACTGCATTCCAAATAACTTTAAATATGAAACACTGAATTAAAAAGAATTAATAAAGCAACTATCAGTAACTTCAAAAAGCTTATATCCATGGGCAGATGATGAGGCATAGACATGTAATATGTCTTCAACCCATATAGGAACATAACATGCAGACTGAAAGACTTTTTGGTCATTTGTCGTTTCTTTTTTTTTAATGTCTTTACAGTTTTTTCGGTTTTGTAATGATTCTTTTTATTTATTCAACACTCACTTTACCCAGAGATGTTGTTTAAGAGATCCTTGGGCCCATGTCCAGAAGGCTTGTATTGTAATGTATCTACGAAACTAACAAGCCTTAGGAAGCCCGTGCCTCATATTCTCCTACTGTTTGTTGAACTTGCGTGCTTTTAAACACAAGTAAACCTCCGAAAACAAAATACTCTCAAAAAACATGAGCACCACCACTCCTTTCAAGTTGTGGAACAATACAGTAGTCAAAATATCTAAAGATTTTTATGGAAATGTGCAAAGTCCTGCAGCTAAAAAACAAATGCCCCAGAGGAGAGGAGCGACACACATCTATCATATTGATTATGACTTGGGGCTCAGATCCATGCTACTCAGCATTCCACTGACGGTGCAGCAGCAGAATCTAATGGACAAAATGCCAGTCTCTTTGATCCAGTAACAGACATCATGCAGAGTGGAGGGGCTGATTACAGAGCCACTTCAGTGGCCATTTAACTGGTGCTCCACTCATCACATCTGCCTAATTCCATTAAGATATCAGGGTGTCTCGATTGATGAAAATGCAGTTGCTCTACAGGCACAAAAAGTATCATTAAAAAGACGATATAAATGCCATTCAAGTAGAAAAGAAGAGAGGAAAACGAGAGAAGATTGACACAGCAGACGACATGCAGAGAGAGGACTTCCTATGTCAAACTCATGGGGTGCGTTAACAAAGACAGAAAGAAAATAAACGGAAAGAAATCTCCGGCAACGTGAAATGTTAAAAGCCTTAGGATTTGTTTGCAATTAAGGCTGAACTTTCTGGAACCCTGAGAAAATCACACAGGCGGAGTGAACGCTGACATGTCTGTGATACCTGCAGATATAACATTGTGTTCAGCTACACAAATCATCCGGTACATCAATAGTGCAACAGAGGATTGAGTCTACTTTAGTACTACTACATCAATCTATATGCCTCACACTGAACAACCAAACTGGAGGTACTTTTGTCATGGCTAAAACCAGTTGCTTGAATGAACATGAGATGTGATTTTCTTCTGTGGGTCAGTGCATCCGGGAGGGCAGGCTGCCTTCGCCTCGGGTAGCTCAAAGCAGTCACTTCTGACTGGGTCGGTCAGGAAAAAAAGTGAAAAAAAAAAACTTGCATGTATAGTAGTGCCATGGTATCATCTCTGTAGGGCTGCACTTAATGTATGCCCTTCAGTACTTGAAGCTAAATGCAAACAATGACAGTTCAAACATGGTGGTTTTTATCAGGTATAATGTTTACCATGTTCACCATCCTGATTTTGTGTTAGCATGCAAAAAATGTTGTTAATAACAATAAATAAAAAGTATATCTCCGGCCAATGGCACTGTCATTGGATTTTACAGATATTTGGTGATAAACCAACCACCATCACCTTTCCTTAACCGACCAGATGACCAAGGGAGGTTACTAACTTACATTTCAAAACAAGATCTAGATCTAGTAAAATCTCAAAGAGCTGATGATGATGTAAATTTATGAAAAGTCAGGGAATCACAGAAGTTATTAAAATTTATCCTGAGAGGGACATGGTTATCAGAATTTGAAAACGAGATTTCATTGCAAATTTATATGCTTGTTGAGATATTACAGTCGAAGCCACAATTGTGTAGCACTAGTGGAAATACAGTCAATCACCAAAGTCATTAGGATCAATTGACAGAAACCATGAATATCAGTACACATTTTGTGCCAATCCATCTGGTAAATGTCTCTGGTATGATATTTAACTAAATAAGCACAAACTTTAAACTGCTAATGGTGCTAGAAGGAGGGTCAGGAAATCACCAAAATGATTATAATTTATCCCCTTGAAGCATAAATACTGTAGCAAATTTTATGGGAATTCATCCAATAGCTGTCAAGGTGATTCACTATACTAAAAGCTGGGGAAAGTCATAGGCTTCATTCTCTGGCAACATTAATGCTGGTATAGAATTTGACTCCACAGTCTATCATTCAAACAGTTTGTGGGATATTAAATATTGAACCAGAGTGGTGGACCACCAGACCAACCAACACTGCCCACCAGCCGCTAGCATGGCTTAAACTAGATTTATTAACTCAACACAATGATAGCTGTTGACAGCATCTGGACCTGTTTTTCATTTTCTCAAACAGAAGTCAGCATGCATGTTTACAAAATGTTGCCAAAAGCTGGTTGTGTGTCATCCTCTCCCTGTGGCTGCCATGATGATTTCTAAATTAATTTAGCTTTCAAAGCCACGATGTTGAAATTATTTATCCGCTTTACAGGGCAGGCTAAGAAATATTACACGAAGAGTGGAGAGCATCAAGTATTAGATTATAAAACGGCAGTTTTTTTCAAGGTCTCTTCTGCTGTCTCCTCCCACAGGGGTCAGGCTGGACTCGTGCAGAGCCGAGGACTGAGAAAATAGCTTTGTCTCTCTCACTATATAGACGAACAAAAGACAGAACCCTGTTTGTTCCTTGTGCATTGAGAGGAGGGGTGCTTATGATGGAGAAGTGGGAGGGGAGCATGTCTAATTGTGCTTGTGCATTTGTGTAAAGGGGGGGGCAGTGCCTCTCTTGGATATTCCATATGATGAACAAGCGTCGGTTCCTTTCATAGAAAACAGAGGCCTTGAAATGACAGAGAACAACAGAGGAGCATATTCCCGCCTGCTAGACCTAAATGGTACAACAGCTTTGTAATGGTCCCTTTCACTGTAAAATGAAAATAAAATTTGCTTAAGTGATCTCAAGATCAAGATCATCAAGTCTTTTAAACAACCAAAATCGGAGATCCTCACTGGAAAAGCACTTGATAAATGCATTATCAAAAACATGATTTCATTTTACATTTGATGCTATTTTTAAGCCGGATAATGTGTTAATGCACGTCCTGAGAGGGAGGAGGAGAGAAGGAAGCAAAAGGACACACACTGCAGAGACAGTGCAGGGTAATTAGTGAGCCAACATCACGTTCTCTCCTCAGAATAACTGGGCTAATTGTTCTGGTTCATTACAGCATGCTAATAGGATTGATCTTCAACCTGTGGAATGTTTGCGTTAGCTTCAAATCTTTCATACATACACTCGCTCTCTCTGTCACAATTGTGTTGCCCTTTGTGGCAGCTGTGTTGTTATATGGGCACACAAAGTGCTTGTGAGTCAACAGGCTAAAAAATCACAAACATAAAAATAGATTTAACTGACTGAAATGAAAAGGATGAAAAAGATAAGGGCAACCTCAAACATGTTGTTTACTGCTTCAAATGTTAAGCTAATTGATCTGAATGCTTTTGAGGATAAAGATTGAAAAATATTTCCCATAATCTTCCAAATCCATCTTCCCAATCCATAGACAACACTAGCTGCATTGTGTGCAACTCAGCACTGAAAACAGTATCAAAATACTTTAAACTAGATAATGTTTTTATTCACTGAAGAATAAGAAAAAAATGGCTTGTTAATAGGAAAATGGAACTTTGTGGAACGTGAGCGTTGTGGCCACTTTTTTTTAAAACCAAATAATGACCCTATGATTACCAACATTTTGGCCTGAGTGAATTCCCTTTAGGATAAAGAATAACATGCATAAGGCCACAAGTTCACTGATGTTACTGGGCATAGCAGATACAGAAAGGTTACATACTGCACACACAGTTTGTCCACTATATCCATACCTTGTGTTAGACAGATTCATGTAGACTCTGTCACTAAAATGTATAAAATATCCTCAACAAATAGCTCAATAAATGGCTTCCTCATTTAAGAGCTAGAGAAAGAACGGCTTGAGAAAAACAAACACAGTATCTAGTGTGAAAACTGTGTGGGTGCAGAACCAGCATGACTAACACATGCACAGATGTTCTGCTCATGAACACGTCAATTTCCCAGAGGGCGATGCTTTGACCCTCCAGTTCTGCATTGCAAAATAGCTACAACTCCTAACATCAGAGAGCAACAGCTACAGTATGTGGTAATTTGCTATTTTATCTAAAAGATAGAAGAACATTTAAGGCAAGAAAATGTAAAAAGAATGAACACTTTAAAAGTCTTACATAATAAAGATGACTGGAGTCACCTCATGTTATCATGATCTCATGACCTCATAAAAACGTATGTAATAAAAAAAGCTAACCACAATGAGTTGTTCAACAGTAACTAAAAATGAGCCCATAAAAAAGGAAGAACTGAACACAATATCAACTCTCTGTTGTTTTAACCTACTTTTGATAAGAGCTGCACAAGGGCTTTTATGTTGAATTGTGTTCACTGTGTTTACACAATTAAGGCTTCCACAACAGTTTTGTACAGCGGCCCACTTACTGTAATGGGAGAAGTGCTGAAGCGAATCTTCCTCTTTGGAGGGATGTCTTCTTTGTTTTCTTCTGGTAGACCAGGTATCTCTGTCAGGTCAGAGCCTGGGTCGTAGACAATATCCTCATCGTCTCCGTAGATGTCATCCTCTGGATCCGTGTAGCTTTCCCCCCAACCCTGGTAGCAGGCATCTCCATCTGCATTAAAAATAACCCGCTCATTCCCAGTGTATTCCTCATCAGGTTCTTCCACCTGGTCCCTGGGAGGATTAGATGGCTTGTCATCTCTTGAACCATCCCCATCCTCCTGGATTTCCCCAGTGGGTGTAGCTGGGGTTGGCAATGGCTCAGGGGTTGCATCTTCTAAAGCTTTGTCATCTGTAGGTTTTGAACCTCTGGACAACTCTAGATCCTCAATATGTGTTCTTGTTTCTGAGAGCTTCTCATCTTCTTCACAAGAACCATTGACCTGGGTTCCATTGGTGGTGACCCCAGACAGGTGTCGTCTATCTCCACCCATTGTTTCAACCTTGTCTGTTTTGTCTTGAACTTCCTCTTTTGGTACTGGTTTGAGCTCAGAAGTCTCTGTACCCGGACTGGGGCTCAGGAGATCCTCAGAAGACAAGGATGAAGGAAACTTTCCCCCAATCTTGTTCCGATAGCTTCCACGAATGGGAGATTGTCTTGAATCATCCTCGCTGAGGTCACCACCATGGCGTTGGAATCCATCTGGTGAATAGAGTGCTCGTCTGCTGACTCCTCTACAGGGCACTCCTTGGTTGTGGTGGTCAGCGTTTTCAAAAACAGCACTGAGTTGACTAACAGTTGGCGATGACGCCTCTGTTCTGGAGCAAAGCGAGTCTAAGGAGTCTGTACTGCCTCTATTGGATCTTGCACCCCGCCAGTCATCCAGGTATTCATGGGAACCTCTTTTATCACGTCCATATGGAAAGACAGGTGATTGGGACTGGTCACGTGACTGCTGCTCAAACAACTTCCTGGTTTCAGAGAATTTTGCTCCTGCACCTGTGACCCTTTCAGTTGATGAGGAATGCTGGAGTTTTATCACCGAACCATCGGCCTTGTTGATGAAGTTAGTGGGCTTGACCAGCTTCTGTGGCGAGGAATCATCACAAGCCCTCGCTTTAGCTGTGGTACTTTCTGAGCCCATCTGCATGAACATGTCCTTAATGCGACTGACATGGGTGCCATATTGGCGGCCCCTGCGTTGTTTCCCCCGTTCGAGGTCTTTGGGCTTGGAGTCTCCATCGATCCGAGGCTGGTCAAAGGCTTTCTTGAGTGCCTGAAACTCAGCCCGGTAGGCATTACGGTGGGGGGAGGCACTCCGGAGGCTGGTCCTCTCTCCCGCGGCCTCCATCTTCAGCATGATGAGGTCTTTGGACTCAGAGGGGATGTCAGCATTGCTGTGGCCTCATTAGAATGTGAGAGTGAGGAGTCTAGTTTGACCTACCGCAGCAGCACGGCCTAATCTGATCCAGCTGATATTATAGTTTCTTTAGGCCCATTCACACCTGCAGAGATAAAAAGAGATATGAAAATTACAGAAACATTTTTTTAACACTGCATAATTATGCAAATTCAAGAGAGATAACTATTTATTCATTAACACATCAACATCACAAACTGAAAGTGGTACTTTCATCATAACAATTAATACAAGGCTTGACAAGAGATAATTTTCACCTTTCATCAATAACACTATTCAAACACATGGGGTCCAAAATGAATTACAGATGCTAATGTAGGACATAAAAGCTCTCAGTACAAGAACTAGCCTGTTATGAAAGCATATTAGGACTCTAAAAGCACTCTGATGATGTTGTCTTTTTAGAATTGCTGCACTGTTTACCTTCTAAAATCAATACCTACTGTAGACAACTGTGTAAAGATGTGAGCAATTCATGTTTAAGCTGTTTCTATGTTGTAGAAAAATATTGATGTTTTCCTCTCCTTTTTTTCCTCCTTTCTCCCACTCCCTGTTTTCTATAGTAAGCTGTGACCCTTGCACACTGCCACATCCCACGGCTCTCCAAACCATCACTGACATTATGGTAGTTCCTCCTAAATGTCAGCCTTCAAACACAGCCTTGCAAAGTAGTTACAACCTTTACTGCACTGAGAAAATGCTTCTGAATGCACCAACAATGTGCTGATGCCTTCCAGGGACAAAATAGAAAACATCTAATGAACTGAAAGACTTGAATTAAAATGTGAAGACTGTGCCTATGCCCACGATCACAATAACACTGGGTTAGAGTGGGATAGAAGAATAGCATGGAGGAAAACATTGCAAACATACAGCTATTAATGTTTAATCCTATTTGGAAATGCATACCACAAAAGGGGAGATGAAATATGACACAATAAAGCCGAGATTAAAAAAAGACGACAACACTGTCTGGGACACAGAGATTCATTAATCTAAGTTATGCTGAAACCCATAGCCTGAATGGTATGGCTGCATCAGTAGCAGCAGCAGTGGCTGAAACCTACATGTCCTGGCTCAATATTCATTATTCACTATGCCGGACTCTCGCTGGTCCATCATAATCCCAGAAATCCTTGTGCAATAATTCATCCGCTTGAACTTGAGGGACACCCTGTGCTGCTTCGTAATATATTGCACCGAGGGGAAATAAAGTTGGGAGGTGAAAGATGAAAGGTGAAATTGAGGCTTTAACATTGTGTCAGTGGGATCAGACAAACAAGCGGAGCCGCACATCAGCCACACCGCACACAACATGACAGCTCAGGTTTTCCCCTTTCTGACAGTAAAACATTTATTTATTAATATTTTCTCCCCCTTAGCAAATTCGTAGACGCCTAATATTAAAAAAGAGCGACGTTTCTGTATGATTATCTACAGAGCAAGTTAACTGTTGACCACGAACCACAGCGATGTTGCTCCAATGTTACAAAAACAAAAGAGTCAGACTTACATTCATGGCTCCGGCTTCGCTCTGACGCGTGATATGAAAGAAAAAACTGTAATCCAGAGGGCAAAACTCGTGGAAAATATGGATGCTCTCGTTACAAAATCGTCTGACAGATGCACATTTCTAACCCACACTCGTAAATAGTCCGGGACGGAATCGCCACTACAGAGACGCTTGGACACACTGGAGCCGCTACAACGCCATTGCAGGCAGTGGATGATGCTGCCAGTCGCACTGTAGGGGTGTCGGTGCAATTTGGCAGCTCCTCTCACTGAGAGCTGCACCGTGGCTGCATTTACAGGACGGCAGCGTCCGACATCCGTCCACACTACATGTAATAGTAGGGTACACGCACTGAGGCGCAAAGAAAGGCGGCGGTTTTGCAAATGTAAAGCCTATTGTGGCAGGTGCGAAAACCTGAACTGCGGCAATGGTTTGGTCCGATAATCTGCTGCGCGGAGGGGGTTTCAGTGAGCTGCAGTCTGGAATAAATACCAGCACACAGCAACTATAACTTCACTGGCTGCTTATTGTTGTTATGGGGTTTGGGTGGGGTAGCTGTAGGGTCAAGGACCACTCGGGCTGTGTGATAGTTTTTCAAATTAGGGTTTCTCAAAGCTTGGTGTAAGGGCCACCAGAGGACATAAATGAGTTTATTGGAGAGGTGGAGCCAGAAAAGGTAATGAAGTTTGATTCCTCTGTTAATGCACACATTAAAAGTCAGTCCACTAAGAGAAACAAAGGATAAATAGTTCAAACATTTCTTCTTTTCTCCATTTCATCAGTCTATGCAGATTAAGTAATGGCTATCCATCCTCCATGGTGAGAAATGTTAAACCAGGCAAATTATTTTGCCAGTTGAAATGAAACTAAAGCCTATATTTGCCACATTTGGTTACTGAACACACAAAACACTATGCAAAATGCATTTTTAAAATAAATGCTATGTTTTCTAAAGTTGGATGTCCCTTTCTCGTCAAATCTGTGAGCATGAATTTTTCAACAGTCTTATATTTAAGAAGCTCAGAGTGTAAAAATTGACTGGCTGGGTCACAGAGGAGTCAACAGTAGGCACATAAAGCATGGGACTGCATCCATGTGATAAAACACAAGAAGGGAATCTTTGTCAGCATCCATTTATGTGATTATTTTAACAAACAGAACTTATTTATGTAATTTATTTCAATAGGTTATAATTAATGGCTTTTTTGCTTTCATATGTGTTTTGTAAACACAAATTACAAGTTATAAACAAGGTATATAGCTAATGAAAGGTTTAATCTTGTTTCACTCAATAATTGTGTGATTTACCAGATTAAGGCATGCATATACTGCTTAAATTTTCATTAAAAATTTAGGATTCAATTTAACTGCGATCTTTTCAAATCCAAATTTAAATGCCATTATAAATGTGCAGTTATACAATCTGCAAAAGAGAAGGAATGCTGCATCTTACCTCACTTCTTAAAACGAGCTAATTCAAGACAAATACAAGTTAAACTGAAACTTACTGCAGACTACGCTGAAACAGACTTGGACTGAAATCCACCCAAATCAGCACCAAATTAAACTCATTTATCATCTCAGTCTCCTCCCAAAGAGGGAAATGCTCCATTTTTCCAGTCATCATAATATGCATTTCACTGAACGCATTGACCTAAAGTGATTGTTGTGATGCATTCATACCAGTCTAAACACAGGCTATGTGAAGATGTTGCTAGGCAACCTAAAAATAATCTTAAGGGGATAAAAGGGAGGGAGAGAGCACCAAACAGCCTCACACTGCAGAGCACAGAGGATGGATGGCAGCGTGTTTATCACCACAGAAGAAGCCGCAAATCCGGTTTCAAATATGCATTTATCAAACAAGAACCATGCAGTGACCAACTGTCAGCATGTTAGCCAGAATTAGGATCCTCTTCTACAGGATCAAAGTGCCCTCTTAGTGGTTGCTGACATCAAGGGGGCAGGAGGGGTGAATTAAGGGTCCCACCGCCCTTTAGCAGGCCTGACTTAGAGTCAAGGGGGCCAAAACATGACCATCTGTCTGCTAGGACTGTCTCTGCAGGGAGTCTCGACAGATTGGAGCAGACTTCTCAAACATGCCTGTGCCCTCTTACAGCTGGGCTTGAGAGGTCGAGCCCTGGTGAGGCGAGGGTGTGTATTTATTCATGTGAGAAGGAGGGTGTGTCTATCTTTAGAAGTTCTGGTCCAAATTTTCAGTTCATTATCTGGAAAAGATCAGGATGATGGATCAAAAAGCACAAGCCAACACTAGTGCTTTTTGATCTATATTCTTAAAGAAATCTGTATAAATTGAGCAAAAAAAAAAAAAAAAAAAAAGGGGGAAAGGGTGACTTAGGAAAATGCAATAGCAACAAAAAATGACATCTGCACGCGGTCCTGCATGGCAAGGAGACAGGTAAACAGAAAAAAAGGTCATACAGCAGCCACTCCTTGTTTTTGATATGCAGGCATGCAGGCACAAAAAAATCCCATTTAACATGAACAACATCCCATATAGGCATTTGCTGAGGCGTGTCGCTCCTATCCTGATACACATCGCGCTTTTACCCTTTCTTTTTTACGACCATTGACTGTATAAAACACAACCGTGTTTTTCCATCCAGATGTTGAGCCAATGAGAAGACGTGCTGTTTCCAGTGGAGGAAGGAGGCGGAGGAAGGAATGCTGCAGGATGCTTATTAATATGGCTGTCAAACCCAGTGGCGACTATGTCTGATAAAACGTCATTTTTCGTGTAAGATTTACAAGGATGGTGTGCACTATGTCTACTGCAGCTGTCGCGGTATGGCTTGGTACAGGTACGTATCGATTAGACTCAAAAATGCCCGGGAATTTTCTGTGCGTTTGCCTCTGATGCGGTATCCATGCTAGGTAGCTAGCTAGCTAGTTAGCCTGCTGCTGGTTCGCTGCTCTGCTCATTTTTTCCAAGAGCGTGAGGAGGAGACATGGAAAAATGGCTAACAATAGACAGCTAAACCGTTATATGGATAGGGTGCTTCGGCATTTCACTTAAAAAGTGTGTTTTATACCGTACCTTTCACCTCCAGCGTTGTTAGCTTTGACACTGTCTTGCTAGTTATATTTCTTGTTATTCATTTAGCTTTAATTACCTTTGGGAAAATGGCTCTGTATCCACTGGCGCAGGCCTGTGTTTAAAGGTAGACCAGGTGTTTTACGAACGCTTAATTAAATAGTAGAGCAGCTGAGGTTGTCGTTAATGACAAGTGTGTAATGTTAATAGATGAAGTTGTATCAAAATAAAATTTAATGAAGAATGAAACAGTGACAGTGTATTATGTGTTACAGCTTCTTATCACAGGTACAGAAAATGTTTCTAGGCAAGATATTTTCTTAGCCGAGAGCTCTTTTAACTCACATAGGCAAAACTAATGTAGTCTTATACAACAGCCATCCACAAATCCTGCATCTGGACAGTAATTTTAGGATTTTCTTAATAAACCTAGATAAACAACCTACTGTTACTTTTAAAATAAAAAAATGAGGACATATATCTCAGCAAACCATGTGCGTTTGCTTATTTCTTACAGCACAGGTAATAATTATTCTTTTTATCAGTTGATCTAATTTTCTCTTTAATATGCAGTTATTTTTTGTTTATAAAATGTCAGAAATATAATGAATATAGGCATGAATAAATTTAACATCTGAAATGGAATAAAAGTGAACATTTTACCTTTAAGAAAGGAGCGTGTGTAACATGGCTGTTGTATTAAACTCTTGGTTAAGTTAAGCATGCATACTAAACTGTCAACAAACCATGTGTATAATTTAGAATGCCCTTGAAGGACACTCTTGTTCCATTCATATTTTATCTATTGATCCAATAGTTTACATTGTGCATGCCTTTGATGCCAAAGACTCCGCTTTACTTGAGAGAAATGTCCATATGGAGCGATCCATGGGCTTGAAGCAGAGAACAGCCTTGTACAGAGATGGTGAGTGGGTGTGTGCAGTGGTGCACTTCATGTGTCGACCCACTATCCCCTCCCCCAGTCATAACACAGTGACACGCTCAGCTGGTTCCCCATTAATACTGGCATTATTGTTCACAGTTGTCTGCTGTCCACAGACTTGACCCTCTTATTTTTGCTGTAACAGCAGTTTGGTGAATATAAATTTTTGTCCAAACCTTGCTAGAAGTAGAATTAATCCTAAATCATTAACTATGAGACCAAGATCTGTCTTCTTTTTGAAATAATACTGATATTTTACATCTCTGATTTAACACTGTGAATAACACAAAACTTCTCAACAACCTTTTTAGACAAATTAGTGATTTACTTACCTTTTTTAGAGCGCTAGAAAAGAGAACAGGCTGTTTCTTGTGCGTTCTCGTCTTTATGCTTTGCCTTCTGCTTGTCGTGACACCAACTACTTTCACTTCCAGGTTTGTGTTTAGAACAAGGCAGAAACGCAAAATACCAAAGCCACAGTCCAAACAGTAGCAATCCTTGTTGTCTCTGCTTCCCCTCTAAACCCCAAAGAAGCACATGCGTTCCTCCTGACCCAGAAGACATGCACGTACGAAGCTGATTCAACAAAACCAAAAGACATCCCTCCAGCTTGCTAGAGGCTTCAGTTAGCTAGAGCCATTAGAGAGACAAGAGTGGTTTAACTAAGGCATTTCTCCTGAGACTATAGCCAGCCCAAGGTCAGCCCAGAGAAGCATAAAATCTGGTTAGCCATTTCCACCACCCCCTAAGCCTGTTAGTGATCTATGATGGTATATATGTTTTATATACTGCATTGATGGGCTCGTATGTCACTTTATTATGATTATGAGTAATGTGTGGAGAACTCTTGAATGCTTCTGTCTTTTTAAGCCCTCTTATCAGTAAATTTTAGCTTGTTGTGTGCATTAGCATGCACTTGTCTGTCTCCACATTTGTCCTGCATCAGGAGCCGAAAGGTTAGTCTTCAGCAGACAGTTGAGCATTAACCTGTAATTGGTGATGTATTATGTACAGTAGGAGGGCTACAGTCCATCATCTCGAGAAGGCCTGGCAGAAAGTCAGCCTGTCACAAATAAGAAGATCTGATGCTATTAGCAAAGACTCAGTGTAGCTTAGTCAATGATCTTTACTTACACTGGCCACTCTTTAGAGGCTCTGAAGAGAGAAGGTGAAACACAGTCCAGTACAAACCTGTAAGTTGGACTCACTATCACAAGCTTGGTGGAGTGTGTGCTGGGCTTAAATGTTTGTTGTTCAATCAAAGCTTAAATGTTGAGAGGCTAAAACACATTTCAATTCCCATGGGTTATTTCCTATTCCTCAAACCGTTAGGTGAGACCAGGCCATCTGGGCTGGCTTGCATGTTCTGCTTGTCAGATCTGTTGACGTGTCGCAGATTTTTACATCAAGTTGGTGTCTGAGCAGAACAGAATAGCCAGCGCTTGACCTTGACAGGGAGTGTGTGACTGCGGTCCTTTGTGTGGTGAAGAATTGTTGAGGCCCAACGAGTCGGGTAATAGAATCCGAGCGTCTGCATTCAGAGTGGGATTTGCAGATCGACTCAAGTCATCAGCGAGGGCGCCACTGGTGTGCTGCGACTGAATGAGGTTTTATTCTTGGTCTCTCAATAACCTAGATCCTAATGTCACGGGTGCAATAGTAGCAGCAAGAAGAGCTATCGCAGGGATTAGTCGTGCTCAGGTGGTTCCCTCAGTCTGTCCTTGGAAAGAGATGTGGTTGATATAAAGCCTCGGCTTTCTATAAGTAACACCACATTTAGTGGTCACTAAATGCTATTGATTGTATCTAGCTGTGACAAGGCCCTTGGGGGACAAGGGACATATGGCCAGTCCATTTTCTGTGTTTGTGGTCACAGATGTAGCCCAGTTTAACATACATATGGGGCTGTTTTATAACTTCTACTCCCAGCAGCTCATCTCACTTAGATTGCAGTGAGACAGTTTTGCCTTGTAGAGGTCGACTTCCTTAATAATCTGCAGCTCACTGTGTCACCTAATCTTCTATAACTCCTTTGTGTGCCCTTGTAATAGATAACGCTTAACAACCAAAGATCACATACTGACTTCCTCTTTCATGGACATGGATTAAAATGTAAATCCTGCTCTATTATTCTCTTCAGCTGAGACCATCCTTGGAAAGCAGCTTCTGTTTTAGGAGAGGGCTTACTGTACAATGGTTGAAACTCACATCATGTTATAAAGCTATGATGATTTGATTGATAAAGCAAAAGATAAACAACGGGGAAGATCTGCAATGTTATGCTAGCAGGAAGCTCTTCCTTGCCTCCTTGTAGCTGCATAATGTGTCTGGAGTAAATATCTGTAGGCAGGGACACTTCAAACTCTCCTTCTCTTGCATTTTCAGTACAGTTCTCTATTTTTTTCCCTTCCCTCATTGGTCTATCCCCTCCCCCTCCCCCCTCTCCTTTTTCTTTTTCCTTGTACACTTAGTCTCCCATGGTGATTAAAAATGGAGTGCCCACCCACTGAGAGAGAGAGAAGTGAGGAAAAGAGTGAAAGGAGAAAAATGTTGCACAAAAATGCTGAGAGGTTTAAAGAAGACAAGTGAGCGAGAGAAGGAGAAATAGTGAAAGAGAAAGCTGCAGAAAGGCCGAGAGAGTTGGGCAAATCACCTCAGTCTAACACTGAGTACACTTCTGTTAATGGGCTACCATTTTAATAGCGTTGCCCTTCACAAATAAAGACGAAATGTTTGTGTTTGAAATGGAGTGGGGATAAACTGAGAGCATAATGGAGATAGAGTGGGAGGAGGACATGAAAAACAACTCTGTACAATCTGAATGACTCTCATTACTGCTGCTTTTTACTCACAGTAACTCAGCTCCTTGCCCCTGAAATTCATTGTTGTGGTTTAGCTGCTCACTCTTCCTACATACAAATCACAGTCTCTGTGGCAGCTAATAATTTTGCCCTCATGTTTGGCTGTTTCTGCACTGCATCCTTCTGTGAAGCGAATGCATTTACCTTTATGAGGCAGCAGGATCCAGTCAAGAGAAGCAGACACATCTACCATTGTGGGCGATATCAATTCTCAAAATGTGAAGCAGGTCATTAACAACGAATAAGAACGGAAAAAAAAAATTGCAAATGTTCAGCTTTCATGAGCTAATTTCTTTTTTTGTTCGAAATCTACGTTTCAGTTGTCACCATCCTGTCGAGATCACACGCAGACCGTAATGTCTACCCATCTGCTGGAGTTCTGTTTGTCCATGTTCTGGAGAGAGAGTACTTCAAAGGAGAGTTTCCTCCCTACCCTAAATCAGGTATAACACCACCATATTCACATTTTCTGCACTTTGTTCTAATAGAGTTGAAACATTTAATTTTATGCAAGTTTACCAAGTATTTTGACTGGACAAGAGGCATTAAATTAGTGCTGATATAGAGTATAGAAGCACTTTAACCAAACATGTATTGTACCTTATTAACATCACATTAACAGTTGTAATTAAACTCAGATTGAAACAAATAAAAATTAACACAAGAATTGTGTTCCAAGAATAAGATTTTGCATTTAATTCTGAATGATTGTTAGTAACGGATGGAGGGTGGGAAAGAAACGTGGACACTTCAGGGCAAACCTTGTGGTGTGCTCACATGACATCAGCCGACCTAGACAAGTTAGAGAGGAGATAAATTAAGCTACCACTGTAAGGAAAACAGCATGGGCTTTGAAACCACTTTGAGACTCAAGTTAGTCTTAAAAATTGTTGCACTGAAGCCATATCACACTCTAAGTCATACTGTAGTACTGAATATCTGCTGTGATTCTGTAGTATCTGAAGATTATCACAGCTGTGCTGATATTCACTACAACGGTACCCCCTCTCATGTGATAGTGCTTGAATCTAAATCTCTGAAACATTTGTGCAGTCAGTTGTTGGAACAGTCACTGTAGAAATGCAGTGCGTTGTCCATTTATCATATTTCATTAGTAGAAAATGCTTAGCCGCTGCTGGCAGCATGTCCACAACTCAGCTAATGGGTCTAAATGTACATTATTGAATTGGTTCTGAGCCATTACAGATGACTGGGTCACCCCTCATTAAACAGCTCTTCCCACAGGTGATGCCAGCAATGACCCGATCACTTTCAATACCAACTTGATGGGCTACCCCGACAGGCCAGGCTGGCTGCGCTACATACAAAGGACGCCGCACAGCGACGGAGTGCTCTATGGCTCCCCCACTGCAGAACATGTTGGCAAGGCCACCGTCATAGAGGTGGGTGGTTGGACCACTTTCAGTGTGAAGAGTAGGAAGATGAAGGCATTTGTGCTTCCTTTGAATGTACCAGGCAAGGAAAAGGATTTCTGCTTCACTAAAAGTGTTGAAGTAAATGAAAGCATTTAATTAAAAGACGCAGAGATTATGAGACATTTAAAGGGAAGACAATATCAGACATTTAGCGGTCTTTGCTAAGGCACACCCAAAGGTAATCGAGGAGTAACACATTTGAACTGATTCTACTGAGCACAGCAGATTTGTCTGCATTAAGTAATGTTACGCTCTGAGTATTCAGACTTAAATTCCATTATGTTTTTATGCTTTCTTAGTCCCCCATAAGCTACTGTAGAAATTCTTTTCCCTAATGGCTTAACGTTCCCACCGGCGCACATGGTTCTCTATACGGTGTCTCAGTTGGGTACAGAGCCTGTGTAGCATATCTAGCTCAGCCTTGTCAAGAGGGCTGGTGCCATATAAGCTGCACTGATCTGGGCTTAAACTTTCACCCATGTGTGTTGCAGATTACCGCCTATAACAGACGCACTTTCGAGACGGCACGGCACAACTTGGTCATAAACATCATGGCTACAGAAGGTAGGAGGTGCCAGGATGAGAGCTTAGAGCAAACGGAGATCAGACTGTGCAACTTCCCTGATGAAATCCCTAAGACACATTCAGTATTTGAAGAGAAAATGTTGCCTTTGATTACTTTTCTCAACGACAACTAATCACTCATTACAGAGAGGAACAGCATACCATGTGTTCAGGAGACTGAGATGAGCCACATGAGATTGTGGCTCAAAACTGGCATCTAACAGACCTATCAGAATGCTAACCGTAGTTAGCATCTTTTATTTGTTTATTTTAGCTTGTTGGATTGTGACTGGCTGTGGCTCGAACAGCAGTGGTGGTTCTGCTAATGCGCACTACACTCTCTGTACCAGCACTTCTGCTCTTCCCTGGGGGCTTTTAGGTTTCTTTGCCTGTGATTGTCTTTAGAATTTGTGACATACCAAATCTGTCTTGCCTGTTGTATGTTTCAATCTCAGATTTAGGGGAAGTGAACAGACATCTCCTCTTTCAGTAGAGAAAAAAAAGTAGAGAAACAGTATAGTCAGTACAGTCAAGATCTGACTGTTTTCGACTTTTGTGGAGGGAGCCTTCAATTCTTTAAATAATCAGGCACTTGTTAATGGGATTCACAGGTTAGTATTATAAATCAGTATAATTTGTTGTGCCAGCTGTAAACACACAGCCAGTGCAATATTAGTGCAGTATGTCACAGGCATGAATTATTACGTTACATTTATAGGAAGCTGTTCCTGTTCAGCTTTGTGACGACTCCTCACATCTGTGCATCTGTATGTTTGCACAGTGGCATGTTGACCAGCCACGGTACATACAGCAAAATATGAATCAACTTGGTTGAACACACAGCAGATGTTCGCGGCACTAACATGACATCACTCTCCCTATGCTGTGATGTCATGTGCCATCTGGCCCCACAAGGATGCAGTCGCACAGCAGAGCAGAGCAGACACACCAGTGTCTGCTGGACAGACTAGTGAAGTCAGTGTCATCTATGCAGCAGTAATAAAGTTTAAATGGTGTCTTAGTTAGCAGAGCCCCATAGTAACTGCCAGCCTGTCTTCACTCTTTCATCTCGCATTGCGTTTTACATCTTCCCCATCTCTCTCTTCTTCATCTCTGTGCACAGAGTTTCCTCTGCCTTACCAGGCAGAGTTTTACATCAAAAACATGAATGTGGAGGAGATGCTGGCCAGTGAGGTGCTGGGGGACTTCCTAGGAGCGGTGAAGAACGTTTGGCAGCCCGAGCGCCTTAATGCTATCAACATCACGTCAGCGCTGGACCGTGGTGGCCGTGTGCCTCTGCCCATTAACAACCTGAAGGAAGGGTGAGGGTGCTTTTTATTTTTCATACGAAAGGAAATATCAGTCACGCGCTCAATCAATTTACAGCACTTTGTATTGATTTTGTATTTTATAAACTAAGCTAAATGCAGGATAAGTGTAACAATTTAGGTTTATTTCTCTGGATGACTCCTACACAATAAGCTCGAGCTTTCACAGCCTTACAGACTCTCTCCATGAGCAACCTCTTCACCTCTCTCAATCAAACAAATTACTTATATTTTCAGCCCACTCACATCGTGCTGACATTTTATTTAATTAGGGCCTTAGGGACCCACAGCTCGCTGTGAATTAGATGAGTACACTTAGCCGTCAGCACTGACAGACACTGTCAGTTGGTCTGTTTCAGAGGGGAATAGCCCACGTGAACTGCCATAAGTTGTGCATCAAAGATTCATGCTGACGTTTTGGAAGATGAAAGCGTTGAGGAGAACACTCAGTGGAGGAGAAATGCTTTGACTATAACAAGCCTCAGTGTAGATTTGTACAATGAGGCTCCATCTTCTGCTCTTACCGCCTTTCATCTCTTCTTCTCTCCTCTTCTCTCCTCTTCTCTTCTCTTCTCTTCTCTTCTCTTCTCTTCTCTTCTCTTCTCTTCTCTTCTCTTCTAATGATTCCTATTTCACCGTCTCCTCCTCTCTGCAGAGTGTATGTGATGGTTGGCGCTGATGTTCCGTTCTCTTCGTGCCTGCGGGAAGTGGAAAGTCCTCATAACCAGCTGCGCTGCAGTCAGGAGATGGAGCCCGTCATCAGCTGTGACAAGAAGTTCAAAGCTCAGTTTCACATTGATTGGTGTAAGATTTCTCTGGTGAGGATTGTCTTTTGCAGAAATCCTTGAATTGAAAATGGGAAGATTTTTTTAATGCTGAGGCCCAGAAAGTTTACATGAACTACTGTATCATTAACAAAGCTAAATCAACTCCACTTGTTTTTTTTAGGTCGACATCAACAAAGTGGTCCCGGTATACATTACTCGTCCCGACCCTGGCACCGGGATCCTGCCTGAATTTGGGGAATATGACCCCCCCTCAGAGTCTCTGAAGACTAGGGACTACTTTTCAGATTTCCTTATCACACTGGCTGTTCCCTCCGCTGTGGCACTAGTCCTCTTCTTCATCCTCGGCTACACTATGTGCTGCAGACGGGAAGGGGTGTAAGTGTGCTTGGTCTTATATTGTTTTTGCAAATAATGCACCAGACACCTGACAGACATTAGAGAAAAACGCAGGAACTGTTAAGTGTATGAGACACTAATAGGAAACAGGATCAATAGTGCAGAATATTTGAATAAGAGCAATAATCTGGACTGGAATTGCAGCTTGTCATTACCATCCCGTTGGACAATCCATGTCTATTGAGTTCCCCATGAATATGCAGCTTTTTGTTAATTTCATCACGTATGTCTTTATGATTTGAAGCGTGGCCATGATATCCATGATAGCCATTCATCAGCCTCTATCATTTACAGGCCGGGAGAGACGTGCCCCCCTCGTTCACTCAGTGTTCCACGTCTCATCACCATTTCCACTCTGTCTCTACCCAACGATTCATTTACTTGTGTGTAGTTGTCTGTTATATTATTAATATTAGTATTTAATTCATCCATTTTGTTTTGTTTCTAGGGAAAAAAGAAACATGCAAACACCAGCGTAAGTGTTTTAACTCTCCTGTGTTCTTTTTTTTAATATATTTTGGGTCTGTTTCTGTCCCCTCCCCCCTCTCTCTTTGCATTGCAATTTTGTCATCTATGTTGTCATTGACGGCTTTCTCATTACCGTTCATATGCTCATCTATGTGTTGACATCCATTCATCCAAAGGGCTGCTCAAAAATTCAATGTTCAGATGTAGGTAATTAACGCTGTAGCAGTAACAGATTGCTTCAAACGCACATACATCTTGGAGAACATATTTTGCACCATAAGTCAGACGAGTCACAGTGATAGGTAAGGGTGGATGTTATGTTTTTGTTGCGCATGCATGAATTAAGTGCAGTGCTCGCCATAGCAGATGTAAATTGACTGCATATTCAAATATTTTTTATGTGTTTCTGTGAGTAAAGCTATGCACTCAGGTCAAAACAAATTAACATCGAAACCTGACAACAACACAAGCTCATACATGTTAACACCAGTTCCTCTCCCCTCTCCAGCATCCAGCTGGTTCACCACAGCTCCATACAGAAGTCCAGCAAGGAGCTGCGGAGCATGTCTAAGAACCGGGAGATCTCCTGGCCTCTCTCCACTCTGCCCGTCTTTAATCCCGTCAGCGGGGAGGTGGTGCCACCCATCCACCCCGACAACTATGAGACCACCAGTATGCCGCTCATGCAGACACAGACGTGAGTTGAAAGATTATTTGGTTTTGGTTGGCGTTTCACATACACGTGAACATTCACATGCTGCTTTGCGCAACCATGCTCATTAGCAGGCTCACAGATGTATGGCTTATAGGCGTCATTATGGAAAAATATACATTGAAACAACAACATTATCGTTTAATCTTGTTTTTAGCGCTTCTGACATGCCATGTTTGCAGCTAAAGCTGCAGAAAGCAGTCGCCTTTGGAAAATACGACGACAGCTTAAGAGGTTCAAGCTATCCCATGATTTTACCTAATGGGCTTGAAACTCTGAAAAATTTGCTAATATAAGTACAGCACGCATTCACATGATACTAAAGTCTCTTATAATGTATGTGAACGGCTGTTAACTATAATATCATTGTTTATAATTCCAGGAACTTGCAAAACCAGATTACGATACCACAGCAACGGCCATCAGGTCAGTATTTTCTCCAGTCTTTGTGTGGTTGTCTGGCCGACTCATTTTGCATGTGCAGTATGTGACGTGGCTTTTTTGTTTCAAAAATAAATAACAAATAAAGACACTTACTTTTTTACAGGAGTAGACATCAGAGCATCATCTGTGCTTTGACTACTTTGTACGCGTCACAGTTATTTCATTATGTTGCTCACAACCTCAGTTTGTCCCTTGATAATCTAATATAATCTAATCTAAAATCTAAAATAATTTCTCCCACATCACTGTAACATTACAAGAATGCAGACTATGACAGCAAATTATTTTATAACATGCCTGCAAGAAAGTACATGTGAGAGCCTTACTTGTACAGTGGCGTCTCCACTAGTAAAGTTCTTGTGTTGGTGCATGAGCGCCCTCCTGTGTGCATGGTGTTCGGATGCACTAACCTGCTGCTCTCTCTGTTCACTGCTAACAAAGGAGATAATTATGTCATGTCAACATTTCGAAGGCTGGAGGTAGGTGTTGCAGTCTGTGTATAAGCTTATGTAGACAAGACTCACACTAAAGTGAGTTGAGTTGATCTCTTCTGCTAAAAAGAACTTACAGCATATACAATCTTCAATGTGAGAACTTGGAATAAAGTTTTCTTTCTTTTTCATATCTATCATAGGTAAATGGTATTCCTGAGGAGAGAAAGGTGGCTGAAGCACTGAATTTGTGACCAGAGACAACATTGTCAGCAAGGACTTTGATTCCATCTCTCTACTTTTGTTTTTTTTCTAACATTTGTGCCAATCTGCATGCCTGAGAAGTGTCTTAAGATTTATTGTCCTTATGCACTTTCACCTCACAGAGAACAAAAGAGCTTAGCTGAATTTAAAAAGACTTCAGAATATTTTAAAATATTTGTGTAAATGTTAAAACTTTGATGCTTTTATTTGTACTTGCTAAGAAAAGGGAGTTTTACATGGAAATATTTTAGTTGTCATGTGTTAATTATGTGTAACGTGCCACATGATAACAATAAAATTCTTTCAAAGTAATTTGCTTCTGCTGTGCGTACCTTTACTTGGAATGTATGAGTAACATAAAAGTTATGTTTCGGTCCAAAAAGAAGCCAAACCAGCACATTTTATGAAGGTATTATTAACAATGTACAACAGAATAAAGGCATTTATAAATAATATGGATACATTTCACATTTTTAAGACATCACAAAGAAATTTACATGTAAAATATTTCAAAGAGGCCCTGCACTGGGGTATAAATAGTTGTTGCTTTTACACGACCAAAAAAGATCTATTAAGGCCTGAAACAATTACCAAATTTATATTTTGTTTATCAGTTAACGAGAAAATGGATCAGTAAACTTCACACAGCAATGGAAATGCAATTCTCATCTACAAAATGAGGTGATGACTGGTTATAGAAATGACTTTGCTCTTATTCAGTTGAAGAACACAACTCAAACTGCACATCATCAGATAACAGGAGAAGCCTTGAAGCTGGAGATAACTTGTTCCACTTTAAAGAATTTCTTTGTTGTCCATCCTTTTCTTTTAAAAAGAAACAACATCAATACGTAGAACCAAGCAAACACCACAAATTTTACTACTTCCATGGTAGAAATGAGCAACCCAAATTCTTATGCAATACTGATGGGATCTTAAAAATATATATACTTTTTGTTTTTGCAAAATGACATTTGATTTATCCAATATAACTGTGCTAATGTACAGAAAGTATCTGCAATTGTACCATGTTAAGTTCTTGTTTAACATAATATTTCACTGCAAAGATGAAACAAAAATGCAGTTCTTACAATGAAAGTGCTAACCTCTGTTGAAATTCTGAGAATATAAATGCAAAGAAATATCAACCTGTTGTCAAGTGACCAAATATACACATAATACTTTCCTTTCAGGAGCAGTACCATGTTCCCAGGTCAGTCGGTGCATTAACTAGTTGTTAAATAGTCCGAAACATTGGTGTGGCTCTAAAGTGCCTGACAGACGGAGGTTTGTGATCCCAGTGATACCACAGATGTGAAAAAGTACGTCTGAAGATGGACTGTATGTGTAAGCCACTGAGAAAAGCTGTATGTTCAAAGGCATTCAGTCTTAAGAAATCACTTACTCACTCACTCAGTCATTGGCCAAAGATTTCACTGGCTCTGACAGCAAAGGAAGGATGTACGTTTAGCTGTTAGTCCTATTGTACAACAATGTGTGCGTTTTTCACCAGAGTCATGAGGCAAGTGTCTTAATGGCAATGGAAGGATGAAGGACTAAAAAAACACTGGTGAAACTCTGTATAAAATAAAGTCTTGCATTCTGTCATACAAATATGCACAGACTATAAAGTTAGCTAATAGGACAGACAGACTGGTGTCAGACTTGAAAGCTCAACCTCTGTAGTGTGTCTAAGCAAGGTCATTTTGAGATGCTTGGATGGGTAGAAAACTAGAGAATACATCCTTCACAAATAGCAGTCATGAGCGCACTGTCCGAAATAAAACAAAGCCAAAAAAAAAAATTATAACAAACCTGTATAAAATATAAGCTTAATTTAAATCATTAAATACTGTACATATCACACAGAATATCAGAGCTACAGCAGGTGACCACAGTACCTTTCAGCAAAAGGCAAACATTTCTAAAATTACTCACAGAAACATTAGCAAAAATATGTTGAGGGATAGTCCAACATTTTAGCAATTGCACTCTAACTTTTTTACTTGAATCTTGTCTGTTTTTTCGATCACCCAAGCCAGTTGTTGGTCCATATTTTGCATATTTAGATATCTAATGCTATTTTTAAATGTCACCAGAAATACTGTACAAAGTAATGTTGATAATAAAATGCAGCACAAGTGAACATCTTTGTAGATATCTAAATATGTAGGTTACGGATCCACCTGAGTGAAGACGCCTTCAATGCTACTGCCATGTGGACGGAGTGTGTGCCTAGTGATCCCTTGCAGAGTGAAGTGATGACAGAGAGTATTTAATGTGGCAAGTACCTTCTTTTAAGTGTTTTTGGCTAAATAGAAGCGACGCTGCAAAAATTCACACAGCAAGCATAAGGTCTTGAAATGAGAGGACCTCTTTGTTTACAAAAAAAAGGTTCCACAGCTCCTAATTTCTTCTTTGCTCTTCTTTTGAATCCAGATAATGTAAACGTTTTGAGCATTCTGTTCTTTTTTCCCCTCTCTTACAATCTGCTCTTTGCTCTGGAAGGAGCAACCTCCCCTCTTTTGTGGGCATTTTTCTTTTCTTCAGTGTGCGACTTTCACAGTCAAAAGGGTACGGACTCTGCTCGGACATGGCCAGCAGAAAGACACAGTTCTCCCATGTATCTTTGTGTTGTCACTCAACACATCTTACAAACAAGTTGGTCTTCTGCTGTGGCCAGCAGCAGGCTGAAACACCGGGCCTGCTCCTGGCTTGGATCTGTTACTTCAACCTCAGCAGGGGCTTAGGCCAGTCTGCTGTGCCCCTCCCCTGATTGAGAGAAGTCCATCAGGGGTCGGGTGTGGGCTGGCTGCTCCTGGCTAGCAGCAGTACAACCAGACCCAAGATCCCCACTGCCCCCAGTCTCTTCAGCAGGGCCATGCTGTCTTTGGGGATGACCACCTGGGCCAGGTCATTGGTGATGAGGGAAATCTCATGAGCCACACAGACGAAGATGAACGAGCTGACCATGATGTTCAGTGAAGGGTTTCCTGGGATCAGGACCAAAATTCCCTTGGTGTCCGCTGCCAGCCAGATGTGGTACTGGCAAATAAACAGCTGGGGGAGACAAACAAAGCATGCTTGTTAGAATTTAATGTAATGTGTGCTAATTCCCTTTTTACTTAGTTGTGGGAGCCACAGAACATCAAAAACAGAGCTGGTACAGACAATCAATAAGGAAAATTTCCCACCAGTTAATAAACTCATGACAACATGGTGTCACCATGTAGCTTCACATTAAAAGCATTTATCTGACAAAAAAAGAAGACTTTTGCTAAGAAGTAGTCAAAGGAAATTCAATTTCTCAGTTCGTTTAGCACTTAAATATTGTGCAACCTTTGTATGAAAATATTTACAAATGACTGTATCCTTGTGATATATTTTGTTGAGTTGTATACTTTTATTACACTCGTGTGTTTCACCTGTTGCTGGGAGTAACACCAGTCAGAGAGTGAAGAAGGAAGTTGGCAAGTGATTAAATGGGACGTGAATAAAATTTTAATACATCAAGTCACCTGTAAACAGTTCTAACCTTGAGTTTGTCAGATTTTCATCTGCAATGAAGGCTGTTTAACTATGAAATAAACTAATCCCATGATTCCAGGCTACTTTAAGACCTCTTCAAACTATGACTTTGTCTCACTTTTTTTCCTCTAGTGGCAAAAATTACTGTGCATTTAAATGTGTCAACATAACAAGAAAACATTCATTTTAAGAATTTTTCAGTGGATCAGACAGGGAGAAGTGGAACAAGGGGCAGCCACAATGAGCTGTTAAGATGAGGAGCTGGAGGCACAAAAGCTGCATCCTCCAACATCTCAGCCAGCTAACCAACTCCTTGCTCCTCATTACTGTCCTCAGCTTTCCTATTAGCAAAATCAATCTTCTGCCATAGTCTTGTTGGTCAATTCTCGTACTCGTCTCATGAAAAGTAAATCCTCCTTGTACTCCATGTTACAACTCTACTGCTGCTGTACAGGACAGACTCTTTCAGGTTGTAAATGTAATGTCTGGCATCCAACTATGTATTGATGAAAAAGCAAAATGACATTGAGGGCAGTGGGCAAGTAATCGGTGTAGCCTGCACAATGTGTAACAATGGTGACACAAACTACTGCAGAAAGCTAATTATCAGTTGCATGTTTATCATTATTTGTAGTCATGTTCTTATGTGTGATAATTATTGGTGTTGCTTCCATGTTTTATTACAATTACCTTATCTCAGATTTTATTGATCTCTCATTTCTCTCATTTTAGGGCAGCCTTTGCAAAGCACTTTGCAATTGAAGATTAAAGTAAGGGCTTTATAAATAGACTTATCACTATATCTCAGCTACTTTACTTCCAGGCCCGTCTTACCTCAAGAGAGATCTTTCCAAACCATGCAAAGAATGAGCTATATACAGAGCGGGCGTAGCCAGGAATGTTCCTGATGAGAATGAATGCCAAAATCTGTGAAAAAAGACAATACATTTACTTTAGAGTAAAAGCATTAAGACACAAAGAGCGTTTTGTGAGATTGAATCATTTGAAGTGGCAGATGGAAGTGAAGGAGTCAAAACTGCCCAAGTTACAATGATGAAAAGAATCAGCAAGTCGAATGAGGAGAGAAAAATGTGCAATCGTGGCCAGTTTAGGGGCTTAAGTATGTTGTAAACTGGCCTTATCTTTTGTATGACTTCAAAAGGTTTCTCAGTAGGGACTAACTCTACAGGATCCCAATATTATTTCAAGCCATGAAAGAAGGAAACTCCCTTGTTGTAACACTCATTATCCTACAAAGTTACTATCATGTAATTAAGATAATGTCATCTCAAAGGCAAATCAAAGACATTGCTGTTGGGCAATTAACTACAAAACCATTTTTATATTCATATTAACGAAGGCCTAAGTCGTGGGATCACTGGTTATCACAAGCACTTGAGAAGACTTGTATGCTGTAAAATCTTAGTAGACAAAAAGGAAGGAAGACAAGAAATAGAGATGGACAAAAGAAGTTGCACCTGGACCACAGAGATGTAAGGATGCATCTCGTTGCACTCAGTTTTTGTCTTGCAGCTGCTGGCCCATATTGAGTAAGTCTAGATGACGGAGAAAAAGAGAAGTTAGGTAACAGCTATTAAACTTGAAAAAAAATGCAAAGTGGTGGTTGACTTGGTTTGATAAAATCTTTACTGTTACTGTAATCCCCAACTGCATTGGGGGAGTCAAGAGGGAACAGAGAGCTGCTTCGGTTCTATGCAACATTTACCACCTGGTAAGAATTATCCATGCAAGATGAACAGATTGTCACTATATATAACACTATGTATAATGTTACAGTCTGCAGGGCTCCTGTAATGCACAACAGCGTTAACAGCAGAAGATTGTGATTGCCAATGCAGCTACAAGGTGTGGCATGTATGAATACAAAGTGCCCTCCCCATCAATGTGTAACTATTCTCTCCAAAGCTGCTGTTTTGAATATACATTTTGTTGAACTAAAACAGGGTTTGGAAAGAAAAGGACCTGCAGCAACGATTTTCAATTTGAAGCCCAAGAGTGAAGAAACTTACTATGAAAGCGAAGAATGAGAGGAAGAGCAGCAGATTGGAAATCTTGGCAGAAAAGAGAGCCTCTCCTTTGCCCTCTGACAGCCCCTGGCGCTTCTGCAGCACCAGATATATGAAGGCAAACAACATCCCGTATATCACTGCCTGCAAAAGAATATTGCACATTATACATGCTTTGCAAAGTTTAAAAAATTATACCCACTTAAAAAAAAAAAAAAAGGCTTCTGATATACTCTAAGGCTTTTTTGCGTTGCAAAGAATGTGTTGATGAAAAGACTGACTAAGCTCAAATGTGGTGAAACTGGAGCGAAACACATTTGACTTACAAATCGGTCCAGCCTCCATCTGAACCACCACTCGTGGATGCTTCCATGCAGCTCGAAGAGCATGGAGATGGGCCACACGGAGAAAATATTCTCAAAGAAACCCTGAAGTCACAACACCAAAACATGAATATTACATAAGGAGGACTTCAACACAAGCTATGAGTAAAATGCCACTATTTCAAGTAACATGTTTGTTTTCTTTCAAACTGTGCTGTGTGAAGACGTGAGCATACGCCTCTCACATGATTCAACACAAAACCTGGATTACATATTTGAAGTTTTTGCGATTTGAAAAGTGAACTGAGGTCACAGTTTTGACCGGTGGGATTTAAATGTTTTGCTGTTCACCCACCTGTGAATAGGCAAAGAAGCAGATTAAAAGCAGGAGGCCCACTAACTTGGCCAAAACCCCAAGGTGCCATATGCCACTACCTGTTAAGAGAACAAAACGGCCATTAGGGAAATTTTTTTTCTAAATGCATCCTGTTGTTGACATTTATTACGCAGACCTGTGCGCTGATGAACAGTGTCTGGGACTTTTTCCACACAACAATGCAAGTGAAAGAAATTAAAACTTACTGTTGGCCTTTTTTTGAAGGATCTGAGGCCACATGGCCAACGTGCCATAGATGACGACAAACCAGAAAGTGACAAGTGGGACAAAGTAATAGAACTGGTAGGGTCTGTCCATTACCACACACAACACCACGACCAGGAAGTTTAGACGGAAAAGTACCTGGAGTGGGATTAAGAAAGAAAAAAAAACAACACAGAAACACAAACAGATTATTCAATAATAACCAAACAAGTTCAAACCAAATACATGTGTTTGTTTTGTTATCAGTAATTTCCTGGAATTTCATGTTGAAGTACAAACATAGAAGTAATAGTAGTAAAGAACAATATAAAGTCACTGCATAACCTTGAAGTATAACAGACTTTACCCTCACCTGGCACACTCTATACAGGCCAAAGTCTCCTTTGAGCCAAAAAAAGGAAAAGTGTCCGTAGCCAGTTTGAAAAAGGTACGCTGCCACCAGCACCCGCACATGCATGTACACTGGAATAAACTGAAGGACAGACAAAAATAAAGCAAGTTTTTAAATAAAATGCCTCATAGCAGATTACTCCCAAATGTATATGCAGGGGACATGTTGATGACTCACAGCACTGGCTCCAGATATGTGATAGATGAGGATGACCAACTGCATCCAGCCTTTCCACTCATCTGTTTGCTCTCGGTTCAGTAATTTGGTCTGTTTGCAAGAGAGATGAAAAAAATCTAATCATGTTCAGTTGTGCACCTCATAGGACTAAGTGACTGTTACTTAAAAACTCAGACATGTCTTTCTCTTGTCTTTGCATGCATTTATGAGGTTTGCTGAACCCCTAAAAGATTTTTAAACTACATTCACACATAAGGACATTGACAATTTGTTTTACATGCAGACAAAAAAAGCATAAATTCAGAAACTCATATTTTCCAAACACCAACTTAGGATGTACTGGGCTTAATTTTCAGTTAAAAAAGTCTGTGTTAAAAGGTGTTAATAATGTCTCTAAAAAACAAAACATATTGCACTAAAAAGTGCCATCTCACCTCCTTGCTGTTCTCACTGTAAAACGCTCCCAGGACAAAAACATAGATGAGAGGGATGAAGAACGTGGAGTGTGTGTAGAACTTCTGCTCTTTCATGAATACATCTGCTCTGTCACAAAGGTAAAAATAGCCCATGATGATGCCCATCCTGCAGAGGGCCTGGAAGGGCGCCTTTGGACCCAAGGGGACAGCTGCAATTGCTGGCTTCTTCTCCTCCAGGCTCTCTACGTCTGGGGGCACAGGTCGGCGGTGGCGGTTGTTTCCGAGGACGTGGAGGACCAGGAAGACCAAGGCCGAGCCCAGGAAGAAACAAGCTGAGAGTTTCTGGAGGAGGTTGGGGGGCGGTAATGTCTGGCAGCAGGAGCCGTCAATGGGCCTCAGCAGCTTGTTGCACACAGAGTTCATGAGGATCATGGCTCCCTGACAGGAGGATTAACAGAGTGGTGAAAAACTGTAACATTCACAGCTAAAATGCAGAGATTGTGCAGCCACAAAATCTGAACCTGAATTATTTAACCAAACAGCATTAACGCCAAAAAAGTATTCTTAAATTAACCCAAATCCTGCCTACCACATTCCTAGTGCTCTCAGGCAGGTGCAAGCCATCTTCTGATTGGGTGATGGTTTCCATTGCAGCCTGGCGGGACGCGGAAAACAGCTTGACCCGGGACCTGCCGCTGCGTTTGCTGCTGTTGAGCACGTCCACTGCTGCTTCATTGTAAAGCTCAAGCTGTTCATTGGTGATCATTTTCCTGTTGTCACTCAATGCCTCCTCATTTACAGGGTCTGGAAGACAGACATGTGATGGTGTTTTGTGCAGTGTGATCTGGTAAAGAGGTTTAGTTTAGAGGCTGCATGTATGAGAGGTTGACCTCACAAAATTCTGGAATCGCATGTGTGAAATGACCAATTAGGTGGTATTTATTATATTAATCTGTATTTTATTCTCTTTTGGAAAGGCTTCTGCGCAGGCAAGAAAGCGATGTTAATCTGTATATCTCAAAAAATACACCACAGTTAACAGGCCAGCAGTGGCTTGTATTTACATTTGAGAGGTAATGTAGGCTAACTAACCACAGATTCAGCCACTGAAATTCTATCACCCAATCTGCATGTGCTACAATGTGGTGTGACTTAGTAGTGTGTCACAGCGTTTCAACAACATAAACAGAGCAAAGTCCTTAATCTGATAGTGAAGGACCTACCTTTGACTGTTAATATGTTCCTGAACATTATTCACCCTTATAAATGGCAATGTTACCCACTGGAAAGCTCTGATAGTTCATTTTCAGCTAAAAGATGTGGATCTTTATCATTTTTTCACAGAAGACATACAGGAAAATTTTACAACTTCTTTTCTTGTTTTCCACAAATTAGAAAATTAGTCAACTTTTTTTGTAGGGTTTCCAGGTTTTTCATGATGCATGAGAACCCTGAATCAAGTCATTCTAATAATGGTAATCCTATTTTACATGAATACCATAGTCACACAAATAAGGAATATGTGGTGAAGGGAACCGGAAGTGATACTTTTTAATCGGACATGAGATGATGGATTATAAAACCCTTCAAACTAAGGTTACCTTGCAGGACCCAGTAGACCTCTCCATGGTCAGCCAGCCTCACCAGGTGAACAGCAATGGCTGTCAGGTTGACTTTGTACTGCTGCAGGGTTTCGCTGCTGCCACCGTGCAACTTGATGGACCACTGTGGTACACAGGTTAAAAGATGAGATCGAGACTGACTTAACTAAGGCATCACTTTTCTTATTTTTATTTTCCACAAAAAAAAAGCATTTTATGAAAGCAGGCACTCATTTATACAGCTTACTGTAGCAGCTCCAAGGATGACAACATCTGGCTTTGCTGAAGCTTCCTGTAACATGTGAGAGAAGTTGCAATTAGGAAAGCAAATCCCTCTAAAAAAACATGTGACAACTTTTCAAATTCTTTGCTAAACAATGCTCCCCACTCGTTGACAAGAGAATGCAACACATATACTCACGTGTGTCCATGATATCAAGCGCTCTTTCATTGAATTATTTGCCTCTGGATACCACAGGAAGTCCTACAGAGAGGATGCAGATGTTTTTATTTTTAATCACTGTGTTTTCACAAACTGAGAAAAGGAGATAAAATCACATCCAGAAATAGCTTACCACATGAACAGAGGAACTCCCTTCTTCAAAGGAAATGTCCTCATGCTTCAGACATTACATGGGGACAGACAGAGAGAGCCTGTTAGGCAGATAGTGCTCCTCTTTTTTCCTGCTTCAGATCAGATCAGAAACAGCTACGACTGCTGCATAGCTGCCATGCATTCCAGTTCTCCATTTTTTATAGATAATTTTTTGTGTTGACCACTTGATATTAACTTTAATTATTTGTCACAGTACATTTTGCCATCTATTTCAGAGTTTCCTGGTGATTATTATAGAAGCTGATGGCCTCAAGATATTTGAACACTTCAGTGAAAACAAATATACAAAAGACACTTTGGGGGTAAAACAATCGATACAGCTAATTCTCACATTAAAGCCAAGGATGAAGTTTACCAAGTAGTTGATGTATCAAGTAGGGGTAAACTGATCACAAATTGTGAACTTTTGTCAAATTTCTACTATGGACGATGCAGTGAGACGTCAGAAATGTATTAATGCAGGATGTCATTTGGCTGAAAAAAATCAGAGCAGAGCACTGCAATGCCAAGCAGCAAGATAGCTGTTTTAATTTTTTTCCCATTGAGAAAGTGTTTTAGGAAATATTCTCAGTTAATCAACTGAGGAGGTGCAAGAGAAAAATCTTTTCTTACAAGAAAACACAAGCATCCCTGCCGCAAAAAAACTGTTATGCCACATGCAGCTGTACTTCTCGCTCTGCTCTTTCAAACATGTCTTTAGATGGAAAGGATCCGATATATTACAGTGGCTGGCCATATAAGATGGGATAAGGTGGAATGAAGAGTAGAGAGACAGATTTTTATAATCACCTCAAGCAAACTTATTTTGATCAGATACTTTTAGTTTACAGACACACTGTTTGAATTTTGTTTTTGGTAACACAAAACCGCAATACCACAACTGCTGAACAATTTCCAAAGAAAAGTCTTAGATTTACATGTTGCTGTTTTTCATAATTACCTTGTTTCCATTTTCTCTTCGCTCAGGGTCAATAATTTTGATGAAGGAATAAAACAGCTGCCTGACTCGTGAATCACCTACAAAAGCCACCCGTTTCTTAGCAAGGCAGGTTTTGGCTTCACTGTAAGGCAAAAATGACAGTGAGGAATCTCAAAATCATACAGCCTAACAACTGCAGATAGCAATCATTCATGAGCTGGGGGGGGTTATTTTATAATCCAATCAAAAGCAGATATTATTACACATAGCCTATCCCTGTCATTGTATCTTCTCAAGTGGTTATTTGGCTTGCAAATTACCCATCTACCCTTACGGGCAGCCACAAAGACACAAATGCTTCATCTATCACTGCTACACACTGGAATCTTAGTCTCAAACATACTGTACATATTGTAACCTTGCAGAGTTTGTGTGACTCACATGCTTTTGTATTTGTGCATCATGCAGCCATAGGGCTGCCATACATTCTCCCCCAAGTAACGTCCTCTGGACAGCAGCCATTCACATGAGTCTCCGCCTGGAGGACAGACACAGAGATTCTTCCAGTAGTACCAAATTAAAAAAAGAAAAAAGAAAAAAGATGCACTGCTCTCCCTCTCCTATACTTTCTTTGTGACTATGACTAAAACCTGCTGTTTCAATAGAACCCTGGCTTTTCATTCAGTGCTGTGCAAAAGAGTTGTATACAATACAGGGCTCTTATAGGGGTCATGAATGAGGCCATCAGCAATTTAGCTCAACCATAAATCTCTCCAGCTATTCATTTGTGTGCAAAATGAATGGAGCCATCTGCAACTGAATCAATCCATAGAGACAGGCTAACATGAAGGGTCGGCGGACTGGCGAGAGACGCGGGCATGTAATGCTATCGCCAGCCAAAGCAGCTGCTCCCAGTATGTACACAGAGCTCTCTACTGCCTATCCTGTTTCATGAACAAAATCCACTATGTGCAACCAGTCTAGGAGGTTTATGAATGCTTTGCCAATATATCTTTTATAGCCCAACCCTGTGCGTTGAGCAAATGTTGTCATTGTCTTTATTGGGGTGTGGGACAAGCAAAATGAGATCAAACCCTTTGCACCTGGAACTGAGTGTTTCAAATATGCATCATTGACCTGAAATAATCTTTGCCCTACGATACAATGTAGACTTTGGCAAGACGGAAGACGGAAACCTGCTGCTTTTCAAAACCACTTAAGCCTTAGTTTGTTTAATGATTGACTTTCATACACCACAAAAAGCTTTACAGATAGTGTAGCGTTTATCCCTTTAGACAACTTCACTGAACAGTAACGTTAGTAGTGATTTAATGGACACCGACCTCCTTATATTTAGAAACTGTCAAGTGTTAATATACTTCCATCAATCGAAACACGGCTCCTCAGGCACTACTGTAATCAAGCGTGTCCTGACATGAGCATGTAAACACAGCTAAATGCAGCGTTAGCTATATTCAGCTAAGCTAGCCAGTCAAAGCCGATTTAAGTTCGTGAAGCTAAGTTACTGACTCAAACTTATTCCAGCTGCATGCCGAATCTTCTGTTTGCTTTCTCTAATGTTTACAATCTCCACGTCTTACCCTTCTAAGCAACTCCTGATAACGGAGCTACACCGACTCGCAACGCGTCAAATAGTAACAGACACAAACAGTTAGCTAGCTAACATTTGCAATAGCTGTTGCTAAGCGCCTCACTGGCTGCATCAATAGTAATGTGATAAAACGGGAGACCACTTACCTCCATAATACCGCAAAGCTGTGTGAAACACGAGAAGTAAAAGAACGACTACTAACGATATCAATTTGGCATTTTTGATGGTAAAATGTTGATTTATTTCGCGTTTGCCCAGGCTATAGGCCAGGACCGCCATCTTTGCTCCTCCATGACAACAAGCACCTGTGCAGTCTAGCAGCGGTGCTTCCCCGGGTGGACCAGCACCATCTGCCCGATCTGTCTCAGACGACACCGCCTCTTTTTGCATCACCGCGATGCCAAAGCAGGTTCAGAGCAAAGATAAGACTCAGAGTGCGTTTAATCTAAATTAGTCCACCGGATTAATATCCAAATGAGTCAACAGGCACATTTGGGTAGTTTTGCAGGGTGGCTTGCGGTCAAAGTTCGTTGCCTTAAAAAAGTATTTGTAAACAGAACTTCAGCCTTGCGGGGGATTGTGGGCGTATACACTGAAGATAGCGCTTGAGGGCATTTATTTTGTGTAATCATTATCATGGCAACATCATATTATACGTTTGCGCATGGTAAATGTGATCCTTGTGATAACAACTCCTCGGGTAGCTGGAGAGCATGACCATATAAAAGGGAGTGTATCCTGAAGTGGAACAAGAGTGTTTTGAATTTGATTAAATGCAGTCTGAAGATAACCAGTCTAAATTCAGTGACACGGGAATTAGCATGAATTACTTTGTATGAAAGCTGATCCTGTACTGATTTACAACACAGTAATTTTTATTTAGCCTAAAGTCCCTTTAATTAACTCTTGATAGGTTCAGATCTGTTAATTGAGTGGTTATCCGACTTTTCAAAAACGGATTAACGTAACTTTCTATTCAATTTGAAATGAGAACATAAGTTGGAGGAAGAACTGTATCAAAGCAATGTGCCTTAATATACGGAACGGTAGATGCAGTAACTACTGGCCACCAATAGAGGCTGCTAAAAGTATAACTAGTCCACTGTGTTTACTGGGTTGAAATAACTTGTATAATGGGATGAATACTGATTATCAACTGAGTTGCCCTAACGTTTTTTTTTCTGATTCAGTCTACTTAACCTCTCAGATAAATGTTAACTGCATGTGTGTGTGTGTGTGTGTGTGTGTGTGTGTGTGTGTGTGTGTGTGTGTGTGTGTGTGTGTGTGTGTGTG
>JAQMCX010000019.1:4445719-4480367 GCA_029814765.1 Acanthurus leucopareius | reverse complement strand
GTGTTTGTGTGTGTGTGTGTGTGTGTGTGTGTGTGTGTGTGTGTGTGTGTGTGTGTGTGTGTGTGTGTGTGTGTGCAAATATTGTGCTTCTGTCACAGACTAAAAATGTTCTGTAAAGTATAAAGGGTAAGTTATCATCAAAAATGGTGGCTGTTTTAAATCAGCAATTATGGACTGAATCAGAAGTGGAGTTAAAGCAGTACTCATACCCTGTACTTAATATGGTAAAATTACCTATTATGTCGCTATACTTATTTACCTTTTGGCAAGGCTGGATTTCCAACTGGCTGAAGAGGACTTCTGGCATGGTAGTGGAGACCTCAGGTAACCCCAGGGGCCTCGGGTTGAATATCGACTAAATAGTTGTATTTAATTTAATTACCATTAATTTTGTTTAGGATTTGTACCATTGATGCACATAATCAACTCAGGTGGATCTTGCATTATTACCTCATCTTTGCGGTCCAGTTTCAAAGTTGAATTTTTTTAGTGTAATTTTAGATTTAACTGTACTCAAATGATGTTTATTCCTAAATAAAGAAATAAAGACGCATATCCAATAGTACAGAAAACCTGAGGTCAGATACCACTCCAGCTAATGGATACTGGCTGGTATCTCCATCTTGGACATAGAAAGAAAAAGGAGGCAAAATCCAATTCCTGCCTGTGGGCCTGCCTAACATGAAAGTTTGGTGATACTATTGCTTATTTTTTTTGCATATTTTTCTTTAAATAGTCATGTTTTTTACTGTAAAATTTTAAACCTGCAAAGCAGATAGTAACTAGCTTTCAGACAAAATTAGTTTTAAAAAAAAGGAAAACAGAATATTGCCCCCTGAAATGTAGTGAAGTTGATGCGTTAAGTAGCATGGAAAGTAAAGTAAAGGTATTTCAATTTGTACTTAAGTACAGAACTTGAATGAATGCAGTTTACTACTTTCCATTACAGCTATTGACAAGAATTTCGTACATAATCATCTTTGACAAAACTGCAACGATAGTTGTGCCTTTCATTTTTAATATAGAAAATAATGTGTGTTAGAAGCCTTGATGTCTGTGGTATTTAAGGTACAATCTATGGTTTTAATATAGCTCAATGCATGAGATATTGTAGACTTAAAGGTGAATATTGTGCCTTGGGTATCCAGCTTCTTGTTGTAAAGAGGTCAAAGATAATGTGTCTGATTGAATGAGGCAATATTAAGTATTCTTACTTAAAATGCCATACTGCCCTCTAGTGGTTATATGAATTTAGGCAGTTTGATGCATTCAATTTCAGCTGAGCAGGGCTGTTTTTACTGTACATGTGGAGATTTACTTAAATCAAAATTTTCAGAAAACTTGCATATCCAAATTCCCTCAACACACTGAACTCACACCGATTCTCAGTCTCTCCCCAAGTGAAAGAACTCCTGATTTCTTCAGGAATGCCATGAACTTAACTCATATGGACGTGCATACATCACTGCAATTCAAGCCTTGATCCAAATTACAGAAATTTATTTGGATGCAAAAGCTGTATTATGCAAAGAAAAGCAACATCAGAAGATGCATATTTACAAGAAACAATGCACGTTAGTAATCACACATTGGCATGGACAGTGTCAACAAAAATTTACTGTACATTAAATTGGATGTACCGATAAAAAGCAAGAAAAAGGGGGGAAGATAAATGAAGATACGGCTGTGCTTCCATAATAGGAAGATGTTTAAGGTAGGGATGATTTGTAAATCATCAGCCAAAATGGAACCAAAATACAGTGAAACACCTCCAAAGGTGTCATTAAAACATGAAAGCACTTAAGTCACTGAGTAGTGTGTTTTGGAACATTGGACATGCTTTATTTCAGAACTTTTCACAATTTATTTAAACATCTCACATATACAAAATAGGTACAATAGACTTTGTGGTGTCATTTTTTTGAGAAAGAGAGAGAGGCCGCCTAAAAACCAGAATTGGATGAATTATGTGCTGTCAGTACGAACACTGTGTGGGGTTTGAAGAGTTTTAAAAAAGCCTGCACAAAAAACCAAAACAAACAAAAAAAAACCTTCTAGACAAAACAAAAAAAAAAAGAACCAAACGAAACAAAACAAAACAAAAAAACCAGACATCAGGTTTAGGAACATTCCACCTGCTTAAAGTGGGGAAGCATCAGGGGACGAATGCAAGACTCCTCAAAGGTCAATACAAAGTAATACAGTAAAAAAAGTGGTTTGCTCCACAGCTGCATATTAGCACCATAGATCTCTGCTTCAAGTAACTGAGCACCTTCCGATACGGGACAAAGCTTGAAGCATTAGAAGTCTTAACATCTCTGTTGTGGACCCAGGTTGTGTCAATAGTATTTTCTTTAGGTACAGGCATGAGGTAGTTTAAACCTTTTTTTCATGGAAATTGTGGTTTTAAACCTCCTCTTTGGAAGATATACAAAGACCACAAAGTGATGCATACTCTCAGCGTTTTTATTACACTTCTTTTATTTTTTACAAAAGGATGACATGATGTCCCACAACAAGGTGTTTTCCCGCGTCCCTTTGGGTTGCTGTATTAATTTGCATTGCACAAACGCTCCGCTCAGTCCGTTCAGTCCTCTCAGATAGTTGCCCATCTTAAGCAAGTGGATGCGCAGAGAAATCAGCATTCAGTATAAAAACAACACAAAAAGAAGGGCAGAGATTTTGTTTTTTCGTTCTTTCTCTCTTTTTTGGTGTTAATTTATCATGAGTCTATTTATTTGAAACAGACTGGGCCAATGTCCAAACCAAACTCCTGTTCAGCTCCACCAATGTCCAAAGGTGCAATGTCGAGGATGGGCAGGCGAGATGGTTTATTTGTTCTGTACTCAATCACTGTCTTGCTCCACTCACCAGTGTGTCTCTGCAGGTGTGAGGGAAGAAAAGGAAACCTCATTTTAGAGCACTGGCAAAATAATCGAATAATAACCGAATTTTTCTATTCTCATGAGACAGAAAGAAGCAATGGAAGCAATGGAAATACCAATAACGACCAAAGAAAACAATTGAAGGAGCTACTCACAGTGCAGCCATCCTCCAGCACGGAGAAGGTGAAGCGGCTGTTGCCCTCGGCCCTGAGCTCAACATCGTTGGAGCCCTGGAGCACCACGGCCTTCTTCATGTTGCCGCTCTCACCATCCATGTAGGCAACGCTGTTCTTGCAGTGGTAGGTGATGTTCTGGCTAGCCTGGTTGGACAGCAGGCGCATGAAGGCAAGCTGGGTGGCCATGCTCTGGGGGCTGATGGTCTCATCGTTGTAGGTAAACTGCATGGACAAAAGGAGGACAGTCAGTGCTTGGAATACAGAAAATCAAACATTGGTCTTGTCTTATTTCTTGGTCATATTTTATTTTATAAAGTAAAACATGTCCCCCCTCTGTGGGCGCTCACCTCAGTACCACCATTGATGGTCTCTCCGAACCAGACGTGCTTCTTGCCCTCGGTGCTTCTGAACCAGTTCTTCTTGGCAATGCTCTCAGGGTGAGCATGGATGCAGGTCTCGCGGGTGGTGAAGTCGCAGAAGACCTTGATGGCATCATTGATGCAGCCCTGGTTGGGGTCAATCCAGTAGAATCCTACAGGGCAGGAAAAAGAGTGTCAAACTGATGGAAAGAGAATATTTAAATGTTACTGCAAATGGACTCCAAAATGCATCTACACCTCACTAAATCTAAGGGTATATCAGATTAAGATGAGTTTACCGCTGGTCCAGTCGGGGTGGCTGAGCCTGATGTCACGGCAGGTGCGGGCAGGGTTCTTCCTGGATCCCTCAGGGGTGAGCAGGTTCTCGATCTGAGTGTTGAGGGACTTGATGGTGGCATCGACCTCGTAGTCCTTGGCTCTCAGAGCAGGCTGATCAGCTCTGTACTCATCATATCCAGAAACATCATATCCGCCACCAGCGGGGCCGGGAGGTCCGGGAAGACCAGGAGCTCCAGGAGGACCCTGATATGGATTAAAGAAGGGATAATTTGTAGCCACAGTTGCAGTAGAAACCTTTGATTCACAAAGGTGCTAAAATGTTTCCAAAAAAGTGGAGCAGATGTAGAAAAACAGATGTGCTTACAGCAGGTCCAACATATCCAGGGGGTCCACGGGCACCAGGAGCACCAATGGTACCATGAGCACCAGCTCTGCCATCCTTACCAGCGGGTCCATGGGGTCCAGCAGGTCCCTAAAGAGGAGATGATCGCATGACAGTCATGTATTTGTATCTTTAAAAATCCTGCATGATATCTGACTATATTACAGAATTTCCTGAATCTGTTACTTTAAACCACTGGTGTATTGTGTTTTAGTATGATTCCACTCACTCTGGGTCCAGCAGGTCCAGAAGGTCCAGCAGATCCGGTGTCACCAGAGGGTCCCTGAGGAGAAAGAAAATGCATCACTTATGAAATTGTGGTGATTAGTAAGATTTTCTTAGCATTTATTGTCAACTTCATGGTGCTATACCCTGTGTTACATATGTATATCAGCACATATAGCTGTATTTTACATATTTTCTGCTCAATATGATGGTGTGTTGTCACTCACAGAGGGTCCAGGCATTCCCTGGAGACCAGCATGTCCACGCAGACCCTTCATGCCTCTCTCTCCCTTGTCTCCAGCTCCTCCCTTCTCACCACGGGGTCCAGCAGGTCCCTATATTACACACATCATGTTGCTAGAATAAGTTTGTGTAAACATTGGTGTAATTCTCACTCATTAAATACCCCTTTATGGGTTTTTTCCAGGACTTTACAGGGTTTTATACTTACAGCGGCACCTCTAGCTCCAGCGGCGCCAACAGGTCCAGCGGGACCTCCTGGGCCCTAAAGAAGAAAAAACAAGAATTAAGAGTGAAGCAAGCAGACGCTTGCACCCTGCAATTATTGCTACTTGAAAACGGTCATTCAGTAATTTAACCTGTCTTCTGATAATTTATTTCTAACAAGTTACTGTTAATCCTTACAGACTCTCCACGGTTTCCAGGTCTTCCAGAAGCTCCACTGGGTCCAGCAGGTCCAGGGGCACCAGCAAGTCCCGAGGCACCAGAGGGTCCGGGCTCACCACGATCTCCCTGAGGAAAGGTGAGAAAGGGGAGACACAGGTCAGCGTTATGTGTGTTTTCTATATGCAAACATGCTCAAGGTGTATAAAAGTGCATTACCTTGATTCCAGAAGCACCAGGACGGCCAGGGGGTCCATCGTTACCAGGGTTACCCTATAGATAGCAGGGAATGTTAGAGTTGATATCAAGGTTTTGATTTTGTCTCTCTATCAGGTGTTACGTTGTTGTGTGTCAGTGAAATAGTCTTTAAATGAGCTCTTTTTGTGCATCCACTCCACTGAATACATAAAAAGAAATCTCATATTTACAGCGATTCAAATAACTTCTACTTGGGATGCCTTAATACTCTCTCAACACTCATTCTCAGGTCACTAGAAACAGGTCATTGCAGTGCTTATAACTGGCCTTTTTAAATTTTTACCTCACGTCCAGCCTCTCCTTGGGGTCCGGTCATACCAGGCAGACCAATGTTGCCAGGGGGACCACGGGGTCCAGCAGAACCAGAAGGTCCAACTCTACCAGGCTCTCCCTGTGACAGGACACAAAGAAAATCACTGGGTCAAAAAACACAGTCAAAGGCTTCATGTTGTATGTGATAGGATGCATGTTTGACTGTCTGGTAAATCTCCTCTGTTGGACAGCCTGCATCTTTAAAAGTGTGTATTCATGAAGCCCAACATCAGTGTAATTTTATCTTTTGAACATTTCACGGTTGTGTATTTATTGTTTGAACTGATAAAATTAACTGCAAATGTACATTAAGTCCAATTCTATCATGCTGGAGATGAAGGTTTTTATACCTTTATATGATAAAAAAAAACCACTTCTGAGTTGGTCAGAGTACAGGTGAATCCTTTGGTGGTTAAGTAGAATTAATTTTCCTTACCGTACCACCAGGAGCACCAGGTGAACCACGATCTCCTCTACCACCAGGCAGACCAACGAATCCCTGAAGTCCAAGAGGACCACTAACACCAGGAGTACCAGGAGCACCCTAAACACACACATGCTACAAATTAGTGCATAGCAGATGCAGATCTATGAGTCCAAATAACCATAATACTGATAGCTTAGTTACTTAAATTTATTCAACTGTTGCAGTTTCAAAAGTCTCATAATTTTGTCAAGAATGAGCAATAACTTACAGGAGGACCAGACTCTCCAGAGGGTCCCTTCTCTCCAGCAAGACCAGCTGGTCCAACCATACCCTGCTCTCCAGGAGGACCAGCAGGACCAGAATCACCACGAAGTCCACGAGGACCATCCTTACCAGAGGGGCCAGCAGGGCCAGGGGGTCCAACAATACCCTGAGAGAGTGAAAAGAGAGAATGTGTGAGTGTGTGTGTGTGTGTAAGAGAGAGACATCTTATGACACTAATATAACAAGCAGTATTTTAAAAAGTTACTTAATTAATCCAGTGCTGTGGGTGTGGGGGTGTGAATGTATATCTGTAAATAAGTAATAACAAATATAAAATGAGTACTCACAGCAGGGCCAGCAGCACCAACTCTGCCAGCAGCACCAGGGAAACCAGTCAGACCCTGACATCAGAAACACACACGTTCAAAAGTTATACAGCAGCCATCGAAGAAGGGTGTAGTTAGTAGTTTGACTGTATACATGGTATGTGTGTGTGAATGGATAAAAGATAATGTTAAGGGTATTTTCTGGCACAGATTGAGATTTTGACATTTTAAAAAAGATGGCTTTGGTTTAAGGTACAGTGTGAGGTTTAAGGTCTTGTAATGTTGCAGCCTGCTGCCTCCTTTATTCCCAGTAATAGAGCTGAGGAACCTCTTCATATAAGGCTAAGAGGACTCTGTTTATAGTTTGAGGATAAAGATGCAGGAAAAAAACATCTTCATTGAGCTTGTTGTAAAAAAACTGAAAGTTATCAAACAAATAAGATAACAAAAACCTATAAACACTTTTGATTAATTGATCCATTACATTTAAGCTGGGGCTAATTAAGCTAATTATGTCATCTAATTAACTATGCACTGATTTGCATACAGTTTTGAAATGGAAATCTGAGCTTGAATAAACAGCTAAACTTATATTTAGGACATTATTTTTCGACCAGTGTATAGAAAATAGATTGTTTCAACTATAATTTCCTTCATTCACAGTCAGTTAATTCTCTATTAGCTTTAACTATATTTGAAAGGCCTGAAGTTTATGGGTGCATGTGAGTATGTACATGTTTGTGCTGCAGTGATTAATTCTGACCTCAGGTAAGGAGTGCTGTCATGTTTTTGTAGATTTACATGCTAACAGATAAAATGAGTGGAATCAGGAGGAATTATTTCTTATGTTTCAATACTCACAGCGGGACCAGTGTCTCCACGGGCACCAGAAGGTCCAGCACCACCAGCAGGACCCTAGGACAGAGAAAGAAATCAAACACCAAGATATTCCTCATATCTTAATTTAGTTTAATCCTAGAGGGGTTCAATATAATCTGAATTCAAAGGTAGCACAATCTAAATTTGTCTGATATTCGATCAACTTTCGGCTGCTCTTCAAATCAAACAGTGATGCAATGCTATGAGTCTCCAGTATAGAAGGTACTAACAGGAGGTCCAGACTGTCCAGCGGGTCCAGCAGGGCCAGAGGCGCCAACCTCTCCCTTTCCTCCACCAGGTCCACGCTCTCCTCTTGCTCCGGTCTGACCGTCAGCGCCCTGTAGAAGGAAGGTAATGGGTCTGGGTCAGTATTTGGGCAAAATTGTATGTAGTCATATGTTGATTCCTGCAGGATGCTGCATGGACATTATTTGTGTATACTGTACTACAAGCTCCAACTTACAGGGGGTCCAGCGAATCCAGGAGCTCCAGCAGGTCCAACCTCTCCACGCTCTCCCTGTGAACAACCAGAAGTCAGTCAAAAAAAATAATTTCTTAACAACTTTAAGTTGCCAAAGGGTTCATGTGATTGATTTATCAACTGGAAGTATCAGCTGAATGTGGTAAAACAGGTGATATTTGTTGTAGTGAACTAAGTCCACTTACAGAGACTCCACGAGGTCCAGCGGGTCCAGCAGGTCCGAAGGAACCACTCTCACCCTGGAGGAGAGAGCAGTGAGTGTTTTGTTATGTTAGCATTGTTCTATCCATCCATAAAATTCATACAAACATGAGAAATCTTTTGTCAAGATCAAAAATAATTTAAATACACTCTGTTTACATACTGCATTGATGCACTAAGACAAGACGAATCTATGTCTGATTATTCTAACTAATTTAGGTACCAGTTAAAAATTTAAAATCTTTATCAGTTGATGTCATTTTAGAAAATGTTATCCATTATTTTTTTTCTTCATTATGCCACATACTACAAATGTAGTGTTATTGTTTTTGTTGTATTTTTAGTCCATATATTGACCAACATGCATTAAAAAACAAAACAGCATTAAAGCATTAAAAATGTATCAGATTTGTCCATTTGTTTTGCAGCATTTACTGTGTTATTACCAATGCTATCCCATATTAACTTATAGTGGAGTCATTGCTGTAATATTACTCAATGCCCATAGGGTGGCAGTGTTGAGGTTTTAGTTTCACATACAATGCCACGATGCATGTAACTGCAATTTTCTCCAAAAGACAAGAGGGATGTTCATAGATTTAGAGTCAGACTGGTCAACCAAGAGAGTTTGTGACAATGATTTGATGTAATCGACATATCTGAAAGGTTTTCTTTGTGGGTAACTGGTCCAAGCGTCTGTCTGCCATCTTGAATAATGTTGGAGGCAGCCATTTTTAGGTCATGACAAGCTCCATTAATTAATGTACTGTAATGTAATGCATATCCTAGTTCTTGAACACCTCTATTTCAATGTGTTATGCTGTTGTGTGGTTGCTGGTAAAAGATATTGCTACATTAGCATGTTACCTTATCACCATTGGCTCCAGTGGGTCCAGGAGGTCCAGCGGGTCCAGGCAAGCCCTAAAAGAGAGGGGTCACTAAGACTGAGGCTCTGGCTGCTACACTTAAATTATTGGAGTGACTGGTTGTGATTTTTTTATAAAGTGCCTAAAGGAGAATTACAAAGTTAAACTTACACGGGAACCATCTCTGCCAGCGTTACCATCAGGTCCTTTGTGTCCAAGCTCTCCCTATAGGAGAGAGAGGAAGTGAGTGGAAGACAAGGAGAGAGCAAATGAATACTTTTTCATCAGTTATTTTTTGGGATAAAACCCTGCTTTATTTGCAGGTGACAGATTTTAGAATGTACCTTCTCTCCCTTGGCTCCAGGGGGACCAGCAGCTCCACGCTCACCAGGCATGCCACCAGGTCCCTGGTGTCCAGGGCCACCAGCAGCTCCAGCAGCACCGGGCTCTCCCTGAAATGAGACATGGGGCCAACGATGGTTTATTTTTGCACAAAGCACAGGTTCTTCTTTGAACACATCATGTGATATATTATCTTGGTATTCTCTGATTCTGCAGGATTAGTCTTTACACCAAGGCAACATCTTACCTTGCCACCATCAGGTCCGGGGGGTCCAGCTGGTCCACGGGCTCCAATTGGTCCCTGAGGTCCAGAGGCGCCTGCAGCACCAGGGTTTCCACGCTCTCCCTGAAGGAACACAAACAGGAAGTCAATGTCTTTGGCCACTCTGGTTTAGCATGTGTATGCATGTAGAAATACTCTGCCACAATGTGAAGGCTTCTGTTAAAAATGATTAGTCCTATTCTAATTATTTCAATGATTTTGCCATCTCGCTAAAATTGAAAAAGGAGGCTACTAGGCAACTAGTTTGTGCTTCATTTGATGCAAATGTACTCAAAGTGAAGGCATGAACAGGTGAACACACCTTGGCACCAGAAGGTCCAGCAACTCCCTGGTCTCCTGGGATACCCTACAGAGACAAAGATGATGGATTAGAGATGTACTGCTGCAATGTCTGTGTTTTGACTGCATGTGGTAAAAACTCCATGTGTGTTTGTGTGTTACGCACTCTGTCTCCGGGCTTGCCAGCCTCTCCAGCAGATCCAGCGGGGCCAGGCAGACCCTGAAAATATCACACCGCAACATCAGGACCAATGGATTCAACATGGTCATCACGGCAATCGACAAGAAATGCGAACACTGGCTTGAAGGTCAGTAAATGATACAGTGAATTTCTGAATTATTTAAAGTAGCTGTGGAAGGTGAAGTTTCTCTCGACAGATTTGCTTTCTATTAATCATGAAGAGTCAGATAAAGGATCCAAACCTGGAAGCCAGGAGCTCCAGAAGGTCCCTGCTCTCCCTTCTCACCAGGACCACCCTGAGGGGAGAAAGAGAGAGATCAGTGTTAAATAGGCATGCTGATGTTTATAATAACAAAATCATTTAACAAATTTTGCACGTCTTCATCAGAATAAAGGTAAAACCACCATCAACTGAGAATGACATAGCTGCCATTTATAAGGATACTTACAGTAGGTCCAGCAGCACCAGTGGCTCCGTTGTTGCCATCGGGTCCAGGGACTCCCTACACACAAAGATGAGAACATGGTAACATTTTATAACAACTTACAATAAGCTGAAGTAGAATATGCAGTAAATACTTTCTGGATATTTTTTTTTGACTTACTCTCAGTCCACTGGGGCCAGTAGCTCCCTTGTCTCCGGGCTTGCCAGGCTCACCCTGAAGGAGGGTAAAGTATGTTAAACACAGGTTTTGATAACCTTAAAAGATATAGACTTAAATGCTCGTTTTCCAGTCTTGGCTTTATTTCTACTTACAGAAGGTCCCTTGGGTCCGGGGAAGCCAATGTTTCCGGGCTGGCCTCTAGGTCCAGTTGGGCCAGGAGGTCCAGTGCGGCCATCTTGTCCAGAAGGACCCTGAATGAGGAAACAGAGAGCAGAAAGCAGGAAGTCATGTTTATGTCATGCATTTAAACAAATGTGATAATAAACAGTGCCGTCTAAGTGTTAATGGGGATGTCTTTGTCTTAAAGTAAAATTTGTAAAGTTCAGAGTTACTCACAGCAGGTCCCTCCTTTCCTGGGGGTCCAGAGCTTCCAGGGCTTCCTGGGAGACCCTGTGGCAATAAAGATTAGTCATTAAGATGCGTCTATTGACATTCATTTGTTCTGTTAAAGCCACACCCTAGGGTTATTTACATTTAATAGAAATCTTCAGTTAATAAATTCACAAATTCATTAGCTTTCCGTTGCTGTTAAAACCATTACAGCACTGCTGATCCAAGCTACTCTAACTCAGCTAGTTGAATTTGCAAGACATCTATTGTCCCTTTAAGGGGTTTGGGAATTACTTGACACAAATAACTCACTCAGAGATCAAAACCTCCGGCTAAAAACAGAGCTTAGCAAAAGACTCACCCTGAGACCAGCTGGGCCAGGCTCACCAGCACGGCCAGCATCTCCAGGAGGTCCACGAGGTCCACCGGCACCAGTGGCACCACGGGCACCGGGCATACCCTACAAACAGAAACAAAGAGGTTTATATGAAATAAACACAAACTTTCACCTCATTACCGAATGCTGATATTATATTTTGAAGTAGAAAACTTTGCTTTTCGGATTCATATCAGTGTAATTAAATATAGATTTGCACCAATAAATTGCATGATGGTGGAATGAGATTTGTTTACTGAACACTTACAATTGGGCCAGTTCTTCCCTCAGAGCCGGGCATACCACGGGTGCCAGGGGAACCCTAAAGGAAACACACAGGCATATTAGCAGGTGACCTAAGTAAGATAAGATTTGGGTTTTGTTTGGGTAGCGCACAACCACATCAGAGATGGTGGTCTGGTACTCACTCTGGCTCCACGGTTGCCAGCAGGTCCGGAAGGTCCGATCTCACCAGTGGGTCCTCTCTTGCCCTCCTCACCCTGAGATCCGGGGGCTCCCTGAGGTCCAGAGTTACCCTGAGAAAGCCAACAGAGAAGTTAAAAATGCAGCAGTCACAAACAGTGTGTGTAGAAGTGTTTCAGTTTTTTGGTATTTTCAGTTAAAACAGGATCAGGATTTGAACTTACAGGCTCTCCTTTGGGACCAGCATCTCCCTTTACACCCTGAGTGCCAGGATCTCCCTAAAACAGATGCAGATAAACAGAGACAATTAATGAAAGGATCAGCCATCAAATTTCCAAATTATTGCAAGGGTTTGCATTTGTCTACCTAGGTGTGTATTTCTGTGAATGTCCACTTGCTTCAAAGTGTGTAATATATCTGTTTTTTTGAGGATGTTTGTGCATGTGCTGGTTGTGTACTTACAGCAAGGCCTCTCTGTCCAGCAGGTCCCTGAGGGCCCTGAGGTCCAGGTCCTCCTCTTGGTCCGGGGAAGCCAGGAGCTCCAGCAACACCAGGGGCACCCTAAATAATAGCCATGACAGACAGGTGAGCACTACTAAAAGCCAACTTTAAAACATCACCCTTTTTTGATTCATTAATTTCCCTTTCTCATGTCCTCCTTTTTTTGAATCACTGTTTTAAGTTTATAATAATATTATACATTTAAATACAACTAATAGTAAAGACAATATAATGATAAACTGTAATAAAATTAAAGACTACATCCTGCTATCAGTGAAATTACAAATAAATATTCTGGGATTGAATAACCTCTTTTTTATGACATTTATGTGTTTATTTGTATTTTAAATTTTTTTTGTCTGCAGCATGGATATTAGTACTGATTGTTGTGTGACCCTAAACGTTTGTTGACCTATGTATGCTCTAATAGTACAAACTGAATACTTACAGCAGCTCCCTTAGCTCCATTCAGGCCATTAGCACCAGGGTTACCCTAGAGGGAAATAACAAAAAAAAAGCAAATTCAGAGCGCTATAATAGATATTGTGATAATGTTACACAGTATACCTAAATGAAAATATAGCTGCATTGTAAAGGATTATTTGCAGAAATTTTGCAATTTAAGCAATCAGTTAAGGGACAAATGTATGGAGAGCAATGTAAGTGCTCTCACATACATACAAATGATTTAATCATTAACATAATTTAGCATAAATTCAAAATTCTTATTTAATGTGGAAAAAATGTAGGTTGTGTCATTTTTATGGAAATCTGTTCTCAGCATTTAGCATATTTTAGCAGCAGTGGACAGTCAGCGTGCAGTGACTGAGGACTTAATCCAGTTACCGGGAAGAATGATGGAAGAATTAACCTAAAATACATGCATTTGCGTGCATTGTGGGGAATGCAAACACAGTGAGAATATGCAAACTCCACACAGAGAGGCCCTGGACCAGGACCTTCCTGTTGTGAGGCAAGAGTGCTAACCACTGGGACTGATCACAGGTGCCAGGAAAGGTGCCTGTTGGTATTTGTACACTTACAGTGGGACCAACGGGGCCAACAGCGCCATTGGAGCCGGGCTCTCCTCTTGATCCCTGAGGTCCAGATGGGCCAGTAGCTCCAACGGGTCCAATCTCTCCCTGTCAAATACAAAAATACATCCATAATTAAATAATGAAATCAAGTCAAAATGTAATTAAATAATACATATAGACTGATGACATTATAATGAAAGCAGTGAAACAATATACTGGTGTTTTTAATAAAGAGATCTATGATCCATTCCCATGGGGATAGTATGCAAGAAGATGCTCACACTATATGTTAATGAGAATGAACTCTTTTTGTGTCCCTAAATATGAACCTCCCTGGGAGGACATGTTACCAAAGGACAAAAAAACCCACAGGAAGTGGCATAACGCTTACCTTGGGGCCGGGGCCGCCGGGGAAACCTGGGGGACCAGCAGCACCAAGGGGACCCTGAGTAAAGGAACAGCAGACATGGCATCAGGACACGTGTCATGTAAGTTAACTTAAAGGTCAAGTTTATAAATGATTTGTGTTATATGACTGCAGTTATGCTGTACATGTAAAATCAACACGTGGTGGCATATTTGCTGCTTTGCAAAAGGTACTAGTTTCACTTAAACAAAAAGGTTTAAAGGGCCAATACTCACAGCAGGACCAGCGGGTCCAACATTGCCATCAGCACCACGAGCACCAGCAGGGCCAGCAGGGCCTGGGCGACCTCTCTCGCCAGGCAGACCACGACTTCCCTAAAGAGGGGATACACAAAAGGAACAGAAGTGATGAGAAAAGTGTCCTTACTTTAATCGTGTAGTGGCAAACAAGTATTAGTGTAAATCTTGAACAAAAACTTACAGCCAGTCCGGGACTTCCAGCAGCTCCATGGGCACCAGGCTCTCCCTATAGGAGATTAATAGGTCAAAAAGAGAAATCCCAATTGTACGTATGTGAAATACATGCATCCTTACAGACACTATAATACCTTATCTAGCTTATCAAGAGCAAAGTGAGGACTAAACTCAACTGCATATCCATGATTTTAGTTTTTATTATTAGCAGGCTTACATTAGCACTGATACAGGAATAAGAGAAACTGGGTCTCTATATAAAATAAATAATTAGCAGGAATATTTGTTGCAGCAGTCATGAGAAAGGCGCCCCTCTTACCTTGAGGCCAGCAGCACCAGGCTCTCCCTTACGTCCATCCAGACCAGTGTAACCCTGAAACACAGAGAGAAAGCAATGATTATTTTTTAATGATCAAAAAAATGGCACTTTCATGTGCAACTGCAGAAACAAGCAGATAAAAGAAAAGAATAGAACGTGAGGAGGCAGGGATTCTTGTTAGAAAAACCAGATTATCAAAGGATTCAGTGGGTGGATAAACAAGACATATGCTTATTTGACCTCTATTAAAGATGCATGAGACATTAAGAAAGCCCTTCTATCCTCCAAGGTGGTTCACAGGAAGTTTAGCATCTGGCTCCAGTTTAAACACTTCCCATTATTAATGGTCATCAGACACTTGATGAGGATTTGCATGAGAAGTTCTCATGCAAAACAGGGACTAAAATATCTAAAATGACAGCCATTAGGCTCTTTATATTCTAAGTTGCTCTTCAGGAGGCTAAAAAGAGAAAGTTGGGTCTAAAATAACTCCAAGTTTTGCTAATTATAATGTTCCAAAACATCCTAGTTAAAATAGGTGGATCTACTGATTTTAAAACAGAGGAAAAGATCGACACTCACTCTGTGTCCCTTCATTCCTGGAAGTCCAGGAGTTCCGGGGAATCCACGAGCTCCCTGCAAATCAAACAAAGAAGATATTTCTTAAGACAAAGTTCATAAGTACAGTTACAATGTCTGTGTATATCTGTTTGTGTTTCATACTCCTTGTTTAGGAGAAACTATCTTACCTGTGGGCCAGGGGCACCTCTGTCTCCGGGCTTACCAGGTCTGCCGTTGTTACCCTGCCGATCAGCAAAATATTTGTTAGCATCTGATATTTTATCCATAAGAAACTCAACGACTCAAATCTGTTGTAAGGGTTAAAAAAAGAATTTTGGAAAAACTAGGAAACAAAACTAGCCCTCATAAAATTCTTGTAGAAACACAAAATCATACATACGTCCTCTCCTGCTTTGCCAAGGGGTCCAGGGGGGCCACGGGGACCGACAGGGCCCTTGGGAGAGAAAACAAGAAGATATGAGATTGGAAAGATGACATGCTTTTAAAATGATGTCAAGATGTGACTATGAATGACAGGGAAGGGATCTAAAAACTTCTCTACTATCACATGATGATTCAAAAACTGTGGACATTTAGAAGGATAATCTTACAGTCTGTCCAGGCTCTCCAGGCTCACCAGCATGTCCTGTGTGTCCCTGAGGTCCCTGTTGAGTGATAACAAGCACAGTGGTTGGTCCTCTTTCAGACAACACAGCAACAGCACATTACATTTTCCCATAACTCCATAGTTTAAATTTGCAGGGATGAGAGGGTGTGTGAACTTACAGGGGGTCCAGGAGGTCCAGGAGGTCCTCTGGGGCCCATCATTCCCTGAAAAGGAGGAATAAGTTAATTAGTCATATCATTCATCAGTGCTAAGATAATCTACGCTAGTACAGTTTGTCAAGGTGTCAGACCTAAGTAACCCACCATAGACTGTAGTTATTTATGAGTAGAAAAGGATGTACAGAAACACACACAAGTTACTGATAGTGCTGGTATAGAATGGTCTTCATGTGTGTTTGTGTGTATGTTTGTGTGTGTGTTGCCCTCACCATGGGTCCAGGGCCGGGATCAGGAGCTTTTACACCATCATACTGAGCAGCAAAGTTCTGGAAAAAACAAACATGATGCATTAGTCATTATGACAAAATGACTATTAGAATATATCGGCACTTCTAATAAAATATTAAAAGTTCAGATAAAAAAACAGCAGTTATGAATTTCAGTAGTCCAAATGCCATATACACGACAAGGTAATCAGCACTTTTTTAACGACATAAATTTCTGTCAATGAACCAATCTATCATGAAGTACAAGTACAAGTTTGCACCCCACATTGCTAGGGGACATGGTGTCAAATGGATAAAAGACAACAGGTTAAAGTTCACAGGGTCGTGACATCATTAATAAGATCCAATACTTAATTGCCATTTCAACATGGCTGAAACTCAAACAGCAGCAGCAGAGCTGTCATGCACGCTGCACAGAATCACAGCTCACAACTCTGAAAGGAGCCAAATGTTCAACATACAAAAATTTTATTTTCCTGCTGTTCAGTTTACATCAGTAGAAATGCTGGAGGTCAAATTAAAGTTAGAACTGCATTATCAGAGTTTTTGGGTCACTTTTGAGACAAACAACAAAAAGCCGAGTGGTATATTTTGCAAATATAAACAGCTGACTTACTCCTCCACCGAGTCCAGGGGGACCAGGGGGGCCAGCAGGGCCTGGGAGTCCGGGTTTACCATCTCTTCCATTTGGGCCTTGAGGACCCTATAAAACACGGATATTACATTGAGTGATCCCTCTAACTGAATAAAAATCTGTTGACAGGATAGTTTCTTGCAATTCTTGCATTGTTTTACTTTGTTAATAAAACATGAAATGGATAAATACTGTTGTAGCAAATTGTGCAGTTATAACACATGATGTGCAGAATATATTTCATCAGCTGTGCAGAAGAAGCACTATAAAAAAAATTCAACTGGCAAGAAAAAAAATGGGATGGTTGATTCAAATACTACCTATCACATCAGTTCAGATTACCATTACTATCCACTGATATTAGGCCTATTGTTGATGTAAACAAAGGGGTGTGGCCTACTGGGGTTAGAAGGTCAAAAGACATCAACGACCTCAGAAGCAAAGATGAATTTAAAAATAAACTCAATTAAATGCTTAAATGACACATTTAGTAACAGCTGTTTGATGAGAGGCAGCAGAGTTGCAGCTTACCCTGTCACCTCGAGGACCTTTGTCTCCTCTGGGTCCCTGCGGTGGAAAAATCACTCAGTCAGACCAAAACACAGAGCAGATGGCTGCTTTAACAATGTGTCAGCTCCAAACTATTCCTCAAGCGCAGCATGCATCATAGCTAACCTACACTAAATGCGAATAAATGCAAATTTAAACCAGATTTGAATCATATTCAAACATCTGGTGTATGTTAATATCAAATGTGCATGTAGGCAAATTTGACTGTACGATGAGAAGAGAAGCAAGTGAAACACATTTTAATGAGCAGCCTAGACATCACAAAGATGCCCTCTGACTTAAGCTTTATGTGTCTGATATGCCTCATTGTTGATGCTAAATGACACATAAAAACATCATTATGTGCTCATCTTGACTGCTACCTAAATAGAAAAGAAGATAAATAAATGTAAGATTTATTTATTCAGTCTTTTCACATAACTTATAGGCTATATGGAACAGTCAGCACCATTATCTTTTGCATAAGCATGATAATGAACGGCAATTGTAAAAAAAAAACAACGGCTGACTATGCAAAATATTATGTGATACTATTATAAAGGCAGTAAAAACATGCTCATGCACATATAGGCATTAAAATAAAAGGGCAGCAGAGAGATGTGCATGTGACCTAAAGGTTCACAGAGAGTTTAAAAGAAACAACTTGACTAAGAGTCTGAATCAAGACTCAACAACCTCATAGCACTGAGAGCATGTTAGTCTGTAGGACAGATAGAGTTCTGAGATGTTACAGAACCACACAGTGCAAACTGCTCCTTTAAAATATAGACATGATGCTGCAAACACCATGCTGATGGGTGTTTAACTTCAGGCAATCTCAATTATGAGCAGAATCTTTAAGCAAATGGCCATCAGATTCTGTTTGATTACTCTCTTTCCATTTAAGAGGCCTTTCTCTCAATCTTTTCTAACTGGTCTGAGATCAGTTTTCAGGTGCTGCTTCCAAGTAGCAGAGAGGGGCTTCAAACTGACCCAAAGCCAGCTGTTAGGGGCAATCCTCCCTCTGCCCCTCTCTGCTGTCCTCAGAAAGGATCCTTTGTACCAGGCCCCATGGGTGCCTCAGAGCTGCGGTTTTAGCTTTCATTGACACAAACTTTAGCCAATAGGACCCTCACCTATTCATGGAACAGGAAGGGAGAAAACTGCAAGAAATAACTCGGTTCAGAGGTGCAAATTCCTAAATGAAATGCTCTGCCGTCATTGAGATTGCTCAAATGGTAAAGACCAAGCAAGATGTCCCCCCTCATGGAGTACTTTGCAGCATTTGGAAGGAAAAAAGATAAAGTATGAAGGTAAAGCTATCTTTTAAAAATGTCACTTTCATAATATCATGCATGTGTACTAACCGCTGTGGCATTGGAGAGATGAGGAGGAGGAAGATGGAGAAGAGGAGGGTGGGGAGAGAAGAGGGAATACTCCGTTAAAACATGATAAGCACTTTTAAAGTAAAACAAACTAAAAAAGAAACACTCTCATTTCCACCATTCTTTGTTCTCTTTCAATGCATACATTTCTTTCTGAAGATCAGATTTACATTTTCTTTTGCATGATGATTGAGTTTATAAACGTGTGTGCATTGAAAGAGGAAACTACACTGTTCAGAGCAGACTAAATGTCTTAATGGAGGAAATTCAAATGCACGATAACCAGGTAAAAGTCTTATACTGTTTAAAGAAAACTGCCACCTAGAAAATATTGAGTACGAAAGATAAAGTTGGGTGTTTTTTTTCATGGTCTGAACTATCCTATATGTGGTGTAATCTATGTTTTAGAGTTCAAGACAAACATGGCTACACTTATAACCTGCATCTCCAAATGCTGTCCTGTCAATAACAATCAGCCTTCCTGCATTATTTATATGCTACCAGTCTGTTTGCTGTAGTACAAGTCTCTAATAGTGTGTTAAAGTCTCTCTGAAGGTCACCTCGGCATGGTAAATAATTTCAGAGTTAAGTAGCATTCCATATAATAAGGATCTGACAGCCAACAGGCCTGAGCAGGTAGTGTGTGCCCTTGGGACAGGAATAGTTGGCCTGCTGCTGCAGACAAGAGGAGTAATGCTGCATTTGCATCTGGGAATTTATGAAATAGGTTACTTTTATCTGATTTCTGCTGCAATATTATAAAAGGATGCATTTTTTGATTTTGTCTTAAAAAGGGGTGTGTTTTCATCCAATGAAATTGAATACCACTATCCAAAAATGCAAGATGGTTTTGATTTTAATTATCTGATGACTGGATCCTTCACTCATGGTTGACGTTTGGATCTCTTTTCAATACTTTGTTGCAGGTGGACCTCAGCTGGCCTTTCTGAATCTGGACCTGCTGGTCATGGCTGGGTTAGGCAAAGCTGGGACCTCCCCTTGAACTCTAACACCTTATGTCTAATCTAGACCACAAGGTGGCACACTAGGACACTCAAGGTGATGTAAAGCTATGTATCTCCCTTTTTTTATTCACAACAGTGGTGAAAAAGTTGCAAAGAAGCTTTAACTTCAGTGCAGTAATTTAATTTTTAAAGCATTTTATGACCTAAATGATGATAAATCACTCGGTAAACTGCACCTGTGAAAGAAGTTATGCATGACGTTTTATTTATATTTTAGCAAAACTATTTTAAATTGCAAGCATTTAGTCTCACTTCTGCTTAATTTCTGATAAGTATATTGGTCACTCTTCAGAGAGAAGAAAGTCTATTTGGTGCCAAGTAGATGTTTGCATCCACGGCCACCAGGGGGAGACATTACAGTTTCCTATAATAAAGCTTCATCCCCTAGACATCTGGATGGAACAATATGTACAACGCCCCACTAAGTTTTTCATCCCAAGTTTAAAGGAAAAATTACTCTCAGCCTATTTTAATGACTCCACATGCATTAAACGTTTTAAAAAGACACTAAAAGACTGCTTTAAAGCTCTCTTTCAAAGCGAGAAAACTTTTTTTCAGGAGTGCAACTTCTCCTTCTCGGAAACTAATCAAATCATTATAATTGTATCCTTGGAAAAAAAAAAAAGTGAAGAATCCTCTGCATGTTCTCAATCCGTTGAGTTTAATTCAGCAGTGCTTTGCGCTGTCTTCAGGTTGAACTTCATGTATGTCCCAAACAAAAGCCAAGCGCAAGATCCTCAAGCAGTGGGACCCGAAAAAAAATATCCATCACAGCAAAAAAAAAGAGCAGATAATCAAACTTACATTGACATGATGCTAGGTATGAAGTTACTGCAAGCAGCAACAGAATCCGGGTATCCACAAAGCTGAGCATGTCTACACAGACATGCAGACTCCTTGTGCCGCTGAGCCCTTGTTTTTAAACCACCTTCAGGAAGGCATACAGTTGTGGTGACACAAGTAACTCCAAACTTAGCAGAAACCTGCTGCCGTGATGCTAGAATAATAAAGTTCTATCAGGCCTATTTATACGGCAGGAGGGTCCCTGGTCTGCGTGTCAAAAGTCAGCCCACCGGCCAATGGGAGAAGAGAAACCCAATCTGACTCCCATCCCTCCTCAGCTCAGACTCAGTCATGTGGTGCTGCATCTCCCAGCCTCCTCTCCACCAGAAAACCGTTTGGCAAAGCTGTGGCCATGATGACGAGTGCAACGTTTTAATTAGATCCATTCTTTTGAGGACGTGGACAGCGTCGAGGTTTAAAAGGGAGAAGAAGGCCTACGTTTTTTCCCCTCTTTTACGGGCTGCAGTGAATCCGGAGTGTCAGTACTGAGATCCGGGCGCCGGGCGCTCAACCCTGCGCGCAGTTTAGGCTTGTGCGTAAAATGTGCCCGTTTTGGTGGGCATCATTTTACGCACAAAAAGAGCCAAGATCTTCTCAGTTTCTTCGGATTTTATGGGATTTAATTACTTTAGAGAGAGTGTAGGATTATATATTGAATCGTTATCGAACTGCTGGAATTAAATGACCTTTAGTGAGCCGTTTTACGCACGGATTTTTTAAAAAGAATTTGTCCCATCTCAGCCTTATTTTTCTATTCTTTTCGAACTCATGCTAGTGACACATTTGCTGCTTTGTGTACTATGTGGCTACCACCAACACCCCACATGCAACCAGGCAGTTTTTTCAGACATTTTCATTCTTGTGCATTCCACGTGTGCAAAGCATTTCCCAAACAGTTCACAGTGTGTTCAAATAAAAACATGTTTCTATTCATACATTGGGGCTCTTTGTGACCATTCTAAACTCTTTAGATTATTAAGATTATGAAGCAAAAATAACAGAAGTTTTCGCTCAGCCAAATCAGTGAAATGTTGTGATTTACATTCAACACACACTTCAGCTTTACAGCAACATGAGAAAGGTGAGGAGGAGAGATCTAGTTTCAGACTCTCTCTCTCTTTGCAGCTCTTACCTGCCCACATGACCAGACATGTCATCCACCCTACCTCCACTCCAACAACACTCAGCGTGGCCCTCTTACATTACACACCCACTGTCCATTCCAATGAGTAAAGCACACAACATAAACATATTCCAAAGTTCAGACATAAGAAGTGATGTTCATTGTTTAAACACATGCGTTTCCATGATTATCAGAGAGAATCCTCTGATAACTAAAACAAGGAGGAACGATTACAGTGAGTTCTTATGGCCATCTGACTATCTCTTATTTAAAAGAACCTATCATTTGAATAGAAGGAGGTTGATGTTATCATGGAATACATTAATAAACTTCAACCACTGATACAAATAATCCCCCATATATTATTATTCTCATATATTCCCTCTACATTCTTCTTGTTATGCAGGCAATTTGCTGTTCCACTGCAACTTAAATGACAAAGACACACTTGTTACATTTTCCACATTTGTTTTATTTTTTTATTACTCTCACTGAACACAAAATATGCTAAGGAATGGGAAAGGATCTCTGCCATGATCCTCCTCAGCCTGCATGAAAAGACACTTTAATGGGTTTTTAAATATGATGCAGATCATGATGATAAAAAGCTCTGTTTTGCATGACCTTATTATTTACTATGTACTCCACAGATCTGCTTTACAACATAGTAAAAGTGCATGTATCAGTTAAGCAACTCTATAAGAGAATAAAAACAACATAGAGCTTTTTATCCTTGTTCAATTACAGTTTACTGATTTACCCTAAATAACTGCAAAGCTCCTCTTTGCCCCCTGCTCGTGAACAGTCGTGTTCCCTTCCCTCCCCCTCTATGCCAGAAAAAGACATTGTTGGACCCTCCCGACAGCTTCACCTCAACTCTTCCCTGAGTCACAGCAGAGAGATAGAAAGACAGAGGAAAAAAAAAAGAAGAGGAGGGGCAAGTGAGATGAAATGTGTTTTAAAGATGGCAGAGCTCCCACTCACTGCAGAGTTACATTCTCATGTTTGCTGAGGAGCTGAAGCCTTGAAAGAGCTGGAGGGACCAGACAGGCGGCGGAGGAAATCAAAGATGGCTGCAAAGCTCCACATCATCAGACTTTTTTCTCCTGATTTAACCACATTCCACGTTAACCAGTCAGTTGTGTTAAATCTGAGTGAACTGTTGCTATTCTAAGACATTCAAACACATGACTTTTAGAAATAGTGGTTAAATGATAATAAAACATTGTATGAAAAGTTCAATTTAACTCTAAAAGTAAAGGGACATTAACAGGGCAGCAGATGCAACTCACTGAAACTGTTTTTTAAAAAAAACAGAAACCTCAATTTAACTTCATTTTTAAATGATCCAAATCTCCAACTGATTTTTATTATATTTTTTTTTATCCAGTAACTATTTGTAAATCTTTAAATCAGCATTCTCATTAGACCAACTCTCCTCTCCTTAAGAATGCAATGGTGTCCTGTGGGTCAAGAAGTTTATCACTGGAAGCAGACAGCTAGTTTGGATTAACTGCAGACGCAGATCTGCCTCTTGATATGAAATCAGCAGTGAATGTTGTTGCTGCAGCCTCTTGCAATGTGACGGCTGATTTTAAGCTGAAACATCCGCCAAAGTACCTGGCAGGAGTGTTAGATTAAATCACAGTTCAACTTTTTGCCAAAGGCAAGTTCAGTGACCAGAAAAATCCTTGATTTGAAAGTTTTTTCACTTTATACAAGAAATAAGCAGCTTTAAGAGGCAAGAGTGAAGTAAAAGGCAACAGTTGGAAATACAGTGAGGTTTATTTGAATTTATCCCCTGACGTGAGCTTTTTTTTAAAAAGTCTTTCAGCCATTTTGATTCTAACATCTTGCTCCTCTCCTCTGCTGTCTCCCATAGAGCTGCCAGCTGGGCATGCAGACAGATTCCTCCAGATGTGCTGTGCGCCGATTGGCTGTCTAAGTTGTTTCCTCACTGGCTTCAGTCAGCGAGTCTCATATTTCAATCCTGATGCAGAAAAGAAAGAGCAATGGATTATGGGTGGAGCGGACCCTCTCGTGTCAGGCACTGCTGTCCACCTGTCAGGCAGCTGGTAAGAGGAAAGAGGACACAACCAGTGAGACCGAGAGGACAGAAGTGATCAACTGCTGTATGTGTAGATGGAAATGTGCACTGTTGCCTCCCAGACAGCAAAACACCAGAGAACATCTGATGATATCATGTCATGTTGGAGCTCACAGAAAAGATCAGTGATGACATTACAACTGAAATGAGAATTAATAATCATTTACAGATTAAGAAAAAAACATATAACTGTGCAATTTACAAATATTCTGTGTGGAATTCTTAATGCAGGAAAGCTCATACAGATGTGACACATGAGCAGGTTTCTCAACATAATGCTTGGAGATACTTTATGAAAACTTCTCTAAAAGATTAAACATCTTAAAATAATGTTTTACCACAGGCTTCATCTAGTCCACAAACCTAAGCCAAAAAATGACAGCTATAAAATATAAAAAACACACAAAAAAGCCTCAGCATGAACAGGGAGAAAACTCTTGTTAACACTATTTACATCACAGATGTTTCAGTAAGGTGCTGAGCCACGGTGAGCATCAACATCAGCCTTTATACTTCCTGATATAAATTCAAACATTAAAGTTGAAATGTGGTGATTAGGAAGGCCATAGTATTTATGCCACATCACTTTAATTCTCTTTAGACCTTTCAATGATCCCTGTACATGAGGGCATTATTGTCTTACACCAGGTCTCCTCCAATCAGGAGAGAAATGGTTTTTGATGGGATAACATCACATGGTGACACAGGATCTTAATCAGACAGACTGAACTGCCCCTCATCTGCATGGAAACATTAACCAGATATTTCTTCACTCATTAATTCAAGTTTAACTTTTATTTTTGTCACCTCTGTTTACATACAGCCTAAAGTGTTAAAGCCAACCTGTGAGAGTTAAAAGTATATATTTTTGTACTATTTTTTGCTTGATATAAATTAAAAGGTGTTTAAAAGAATTGAAAAGTGAGACAGTCTGATTGTGAATGATGTCCATCTTCCTCTGGATGTTCCAACATATATTTCTATGTGGCCCACATATCCGGACACCAGCAGCTTTCTGTGGAGGAAGTTTAGGGATGGAGCAGAGAAAGAGAGAGTTTGTGATTAAAGAGGAGCACACACACACACACACACTAACACACACTAACACCTACAATCCTTCAACAGACCAAAGCAAAGAGGCAGAAGACAGAGATGAGAAAAGATTAGAAAAGGTGGAGGCTGAAGGAAGCAGAGAGGGGTGGATGAAAAGGTTCAGACACACTGCCCTCTGTGACACTCATACATATACAGACACTAATTAAAGCACTGCATGCACCCACACACACCAACACACACCAACACACACACACACACACAGCAGCAGACATGCAGGGGCGGTTGAGGTTTTCAAATTACAGCCTATATTTCAAGCAGTTTTTCTCCCTCTCTTCTCTGAGTACTTGCAAAGACTTTTCCACACAGGAAAATCTAGAAACGATGAAAAACAACTCGCAGATTTTTAAAAATGTTTTTGTCAAATAACAAAGTAGTAGAATACGGATGCACAATGGGAATCAACAGCTGCTGTATGTTTCTTGCATTTTGACAGAGTCTTTAGCTAAGTATTTATTTAGTGGCCAACTTGGCTAGCTTGTCTTTGCCAGCTTGATTATAAAATGACACGAGTGCAACTTGACATATCTTAGCACAGTGACCTAAACCAAAGAGAATACAGATGTGTGACTTTTTGTAAAGGTATCAAACCCCAGTAATGTGACATGCTGTGGGCTGTCTTCTTTGTGTGACCCTAGAATAAGGCAATGCTAGCTGTCCTTGTGTGAAGCTAGCTGCTCAGATGGTGGTGGCGGCTCTATATTTACTGCACAGATTAAATGGTACTGGGCTTCACATCTAACTCTTTCTAAAGTGTCATTTTAACTTTCTCTTTTAGGTTGTGTACTGTATGTTCTGTTTTTACTTGTTCCAACTGCACACACTAAAGTTTCTAAAATTGATCTGTTTTTTTGCTGAACAGCAACTCTTGTAAAAACTAGTTATTTATTAAGAATTAATATAACTATGTTTTTCAGAAACTTGAAGTGCCTTTTAAAAAACAAGTCCCTAATAAGCTCCCTCCTGAGTTTCATCCACTTCCATGATGCCGCCAAACTAAGCTCCAGCTTTACCTGCTGTCATTTTTTTGCGCCTGATCATTTCTGCATTTGAGCAGTTCTAAACAGAGATGAGTAAGAGGAGAAACGGCTCACATTTTAGCTCAAAAATATAAACAACATTCAAGATCGGGCAACTTGATAGATTTACTAGTTTGATGTGGCATTTTACTTGCCCCAAGCAATCCTCATTGTTGAGCTCTGCCATCCCATCAAAGAGTCACAATCTGCGGGTTGTGCAGTATTTTAAATACAAATCAGTTAAATTCAGATCTACATAATTAAAATTAATTTAAATTAAATTATACTACAATTTAAACTAAAGTTCTTTGGGTATGAGAAACATCTAGATGCCCAAAATGAGTTTGTCATGACTTCTCCACCAGCAGTGTTTGTCCACCAGCAGTGAAGCTTAAAAAAACAAACAGCGACATCAAAACCTCTTTGTTTTAACAAGGTGAGAAATAGTGAGTCACTGCTTCTTCAGACAGTCAGTCAGGACAGCAAGAGATTACAGAAATTACAGCAGTCGGGAGTGTAAATTTAGGGAAAAAAGTTTCTTTAGCCAAATAAATCTTCTGCAGCAATGTTCCTCACTGCTCATCGGAGAAGAACCTGGATGCTGCTGGCACTCGCTTGAGTCTTGCAGCTTAAAACAGCAGCTTGAGTCAAGAATTCAGCTTCTCTGCTGGCTCGACAGGCCCGAGCGCATATCAGCATGCTCAGGCCACTGGCATTATTCACCCTGCCTGCTGAGTCTGTAGCACCCAGGAAGGAAGGAACTGGGGGGGAGCCTGTAAAAGGCAGTCCATGGCTTTTTAAGGAGCACTCATTTACTTTAAGTGCTCAAATTAAACTACACCCTCGCCAAGTTTGTAATGCGTCTGTGTGTGTGACGCCTTTTTTCACTCATTCCGTTCTTCCTCTTTTTTTTCCTGTTTTTCCTCTTACTCCCCCCGTTTCTCCCATCATTTCAGTGTCTACCCCTCAGCCTTCGTCTTTGTCACTCTTTCTCCTTACACATCTTTCCCTCACATCTGCAGGCTGTTTCCACTGGAATATATCTCTTGAACGTTTAGACTTTAGCTGCAGGGAGGCGGGGTTATTGAAGAGTTTGTCTAATGTCAGTTTGGGGATGGGTGCGGGGAGGGAGTGAGGGGTACGAGCGAGGAGGAGTATAAATATGTGTCAGGGAACACAAGGAAGCATGGTGGAGAAGTTGAGTCAGAGGGAATAGTTCTTCCATTAACCAATCAAGTCTAAGAAAATACAGGTTTTCTTCAAGCAATGGGGCTCCTAGCATCTTTTTTGTTGCACATCAGAGGGTTTATCAAAGTCAAAGGAGAGACAATTCTCCCTGAAAAGCCTTTCTGTAGATGTAAAAGCTGAAGTGATAAGAAAGAACGTGAGAATTGCAAAAAAAGAAGGAGGCAAACAGGAGAAAATCAAAGTAGGGAACCTCCCTTGGCTCGGACTAACACATGGTTAGATTTGCCTGTGTGTCCACATGACTCACAGTCTGGTCAAGCAAACTCATAATAAACGTGACAGAAATATCCCCACACAATGTCACCAGAGTCCACGGCAGGCAGCTAATTGCTAGATGGAGCTGGGTCGTGGTTTGAGAGAGGAGAAAAAAGGTCCAACTCGTATAAGTGTAGAGCAAGAGAATGTCCATATATGCACTTTCTTCTTTTATTTTTTTTCTTTTGAAAGGTTGCATAAACATGCAAGCAAGTCTCAATGATCTTCTGACAGAGTTCAGTCAAGTATAGTTTGCCATATTCTCCAGAAGCACATAAACGTCACACTAAATCATTAGTTCAATCTGACAGCTACCATCAAATCATCCATTACAGATTACAGTAACAGAGGATTTCGTGAAGGTTCAGTTAAGTTCACCAACTTTGAAAGGGAGTTTATGTTGCCTTCTCATGGCATTTAAAAGTTTGAATCTAACACAATGGTTTATCAGTAAGTCACTTGTTAAGTCACACAAAATCACAGGCATTTTAAGAGGAACATGAGAACTTGATCAATGTCCTCGTTATTAATACATCTTCCTTTTTAAATGTAAATCAGAAACTAATGGCATTAAATTGATAACCAATTATTACTTTATTTTATTCCATGAAACACCAATTTTCCCTCTTTTTAAGTAAAGCAGAAAATCATATTTTAAAGAGTATTCACATTCACATCCATATGTATTAATATGCAATTTCCAATATGACTCTCCTTCTTCACAGGCTGCTATAATTTAAAGATGCATGTCGTTGGGGTTAAATCTTAACTTCTAGTGTTACATGGCTTTAGTACTGTACCATTAACATCACCCAGAGGCTCTTGGTAGCCACACTTGCCACGCACTGCTCTAGGCAGGGCCATGTCAGTCTGTGGATTGGTCCTCCACTGTGCTCCAGACCAAAATATCTCAGCTTTTGTGGGATGGATTAACATGAAATCCTGCACAGTTCATGGTGCCCAGAAGGTGAATCCCAATGACTTTTGCATCAATCAGACTTTTTTCTCTAGCGCCATCAGCTGGTCCACATATTTGTGACTTATGAATAAAATGTCTCACTTATGAATTGCCATACCTTCTGGTACAGATATTTATATCCCCCAAGGAAGAATTAACAGCTTTGGATTCTCCGACTTTCCATTAAGCGCCATCATCAGGCCGGAAGTTCAGTACTTTGGCTGATGTACAAATACCATAAAAATAATACAATGCCATTCCCATCAGCCTCAGCTACACTTTGCCATGTGTGCTATTTGCACCTTTTAGCATGCTAACATGCTAAACTAAGATGGCACTATCCTTACTATACCTGCTTAACATTAGCATGTTATTAGTGTCATTGTGAGAAGGTTAGCACACTGATGTAGCATTTAGCTTTAGCACTGCTGTAAACAGCCTTGTCTTGTGAAAATATGCTGGGGTAAACTGTGTTTATGTGGCATTGGATTCTAGTTTTAATGGTCAATAATTAACAGCTTTCAGCAAATTCTATACATTGCTTTGTTTTTATACTCAGATTCTTCCTGGTTGTGGGAATCTCCTTGGTCCATATGTGACTGACAAGCAAATAACTTACAAGGAGATGGTACATTTTGGTTTCTTTGCAGCAGCTGCAAATATTTATCTTGTAGTTTGTATCATCAATTTTCGGAGGAAATCGCTTGGAAATAGTTTTTTTGCTGATACACAATGTATTTAAATCCTAAAAGAAAGTGATTTTAATCTTTTGCAGTTGCATGTATGTCTTTTTTTAGCAGTTTAAAGTTTGGAATGTGCCCCTAATGTTGTCTCCGTCAGCAAATGTTTGATGGACAGTTTGCACCGTCGGGAGGGAAGATACAGGACCTGCAGACTTTGCAAAGAAGCCTCAGTCCTGTTTCATGAAGTCAGTGTGTTTTGGCTGTGAAAGGGTTAAGCTGAGCTCCGTTATGGTGAGCGGAGGGGAGAGCGCCGAAATCTTTTCCATATTACAGCACACATGAGGAACACATTTAAGTGAGTTCAGCTGTCTGGAGTCTCTCTCTCTCTCTCTCTTTGGCTGGTTAGAGGCGAGTTCAACACAGCAGTATATCATTACACATCTGGGAAAATGCACTCAGAACCCCGGATGACACACCAGAGAAAAGAGAGACAATGTGCTCCATCTAACCATTGAGATGAACGATGGAGAATTTGAAAAGGAGACAAAATCATTTAAGATGTGAGAATTTACCTAATTTAAATGAGGAAAGACTCTCTGTTACTGCAGGATACAGTTTAAAACTAAAACATGTCTGTCTGTCTCCAACAGCTGAAACAGAGAATGGGATGGTTGTTATAGAGCCAATGACATCCTTATACTCTAAAACACACAACAACAACACCCTGCAAAAGATGTGCACAGGAAAAACTGTGGCATTAATATTAACACAAATGGAAATCTGAGATCTGAACGTCTGTCTCTCCTCCCATCACTTCCCCCTCATTAACTCCACCTCTCTCAAATTGCTCTGGTTTCTGCAGTTTTATTTCGGTAAGCTGGGCTGGCTGAGCTTTCAGGAGGGAGGAATCTTACAGTTCTTTTCTCTAGCATGGAAACTGTTGTTTCCCTCCAGTCCCAGGTCCACATACCACAATAATATTGCTTCCATGACTTCAGCTGCCTCTGAACAGTTCTCTCTGCAGATTCAACATTGATGCTGCTGAAGAAGCTAAACTTCTTCTCTTCCTTCTCTCTCATTCTTTCTCCATTTTCCATCCCTGTTTAAGTCTTTCTCAAGACACTAAAACACAATGATGGTAGGGTTCTTGCAGTGAGAATGATGGGTGGTAAGAGTTATAGAGGTGAGGTCAAAGTTGAGGAAAGGAAAAAAAAACCCTCTACGCGTCACATAAAGGCCCACATATGCCGCCCTCTTTCATGCCTGACCTCAACCCTTCCGTATCTTGTAAAGACAGAGGAGACATTTGAGGGAATCCCACCAAAAACACAGATTTTTAAAAAAAATATCCTATCACCTTTCTCTCTTATTCTGTCAGGTCTTTTAGTTCAGTCAAGTGTGAGCTTTTTTTTACTTCATCAGATGTCAAAAAAACCTTTGATATTTTAAGCATCATCACATCGGTGCCAGTGACCTAAATTCAGGAAACCATCTGATCCTGAACCATCCAATACCTTAATTCTTGGTGCAGATATTGTTGTTTCAAATGAAATAGATGCAGAAAGGAAAGAAAATTTAGCACCACTCTATCATTCTGGGGTTGGCCAGCTACTTAAAAATAAATAACTTGTTATTTTTTTTCAGTGGTGTTGTATATTTAAGTAAAATAATCCCCTAAAGTCCAGCTTTTGCTCACAGAGCCTGTGAGTGTTTGTTAGGAAAAAACTGCAGCGCCTGGCCTCTCAGGCTTTACGGCTGCAGTCAGTGTGACAACAAGGAAGTAAAATGACTCCTCCAGACCTCCTCCGCACTTGAATGATTTCACAGATGGGGAGGAAGAAAACAGTCTAAAACAGACGGATCTTGTAAAGGCAGCTGAGGTTTCTGATGTAGGAAGAAAAGTTTTTACCTATTTCGTGTTGTTGTTCAAACCTCTGGTCGGCCAAAAAAAACTGAAAGTGTAAAAGCAGCTAAACTTCATGTTCACTGATTTTATTTTATCATGTAATCCCCAGAATTTTAAAATCAAATCATGTGATGACAACTGACATCATATCACCATTTGAAAACACTGAATGGATGGTCTTACATGTATGAAATCAACCCCTATGCCTATTTACAGCCTTGTAGAAACTCAATGTTAATGCAACCAACTCAATATATTGCAGTGTCCTTTTTCAAGCAGGGATTCACTGTCAGCAGGGATTTGTTAGTGTTGTCACTGGTGTTGGTGTTGTGCCCTGCCTTTATTGGGCCATGGGCTTAAAATAAGTGCTTGAACTGTCTGCCACCTGCCACCAATCAAACCTCCACCTGCCACATAAAACACCTGGTGGAAGCTTGCTGAGACCAATCAACCTTTTAAACTATCCTGAGCTCGTGGTAAACTGAAGTGGCCTGGGGACACGGATGGTTCCCTTCAAGTCGACTCCTACAGAGGAAAGGCAAAGCTCTTTCCCGGCATCCGGTGAACACTAAAAAGGAACAGTCTGAAGAGTGTGCAGGTGTGAGTCACTAAAAAGGTCTTGTGGATGAAATAGATGCAGCCTTGGCACAGTACCCTGTAAGTACACTTCATACAGCCTGTGTTTAGTGTCCTGCTCTCCAACGAATGCTGTGCCAGTAAACTCGCAATGTGAGATGATCAGCAACTAAAAACACAGGGAAAGCAAGACACTTGGCTATATGGTTGGTTTTCTTTCATTTCTTTCATTTCACATCATTTTTATACCTTTGCCAGGTAATACTGCATCAGTCCCCTCGCCTAATGAAAGTCAAAGCAAACTTTTAAATTAGACCTTGTAGATCAGATATAAGTAAAGATTCAGTAACTTATTGGCCCATTTCTGACTTCTCAGTAGTCTGAAGTGCAGTGAATGGTCTGAATAGTTGAAGTTTACAGTTTTCTAAAGTATATTAAAGTGCAGGCAAAATTGGTTATGTGGCATTAGTCACCGATTTAGACTGGTGCAGTCACGGCTGGCACACAAACTGCACTTTTTTTTGTTTCATAGCAGAGATTCTGAGTTAGTGTGTGTTGTGTGTTTTAGGAGGTTGGGGATATCATCTGCATCCGTCTCCACAGCCTAACATGTTCAATATGTTGTTGTCTGTAGCTGCACACTCTGTAGTTAATGGTCCATCCAAACTCTTGTGTTAAACAATGAACAAAGTCTCTTTCTCTCGTGTCTTTTTGTATTTTTGTATTGTGTCAATTAACTCAACAGTAGCCTGTGGAAACGGAATAAATCCTGGATAAGTAAGTCAAGTTTTGAGACCTTTTTTGTCTCCATTTGTTCACTCTGTCTGGGAGCAGCGTTACCTCTTGCATTTTAGTCTGCTGCTGTGTCATTTTTTCCACCCTCTCAGCCAGAGGGAGGAGGGCCACTGCAGTAAAAAAGCTAAAGCTCCTGGTGGAAGACATCTCCTATCGGCAGCAGGAAAACCAGCAAGCGTTACAACCAAGACCCCAAAAGAGGCAGAAAAAAGAAAAAGATGACCTGTTAATTTTTGAAAAATGGCAAAAAAAGAGAGAGAAACCCAAAGTTCAATTTCACTGTACCAAAAACTCTGACAATTTTCAAATGTTTATTACAGAAACTCAACTAAATAAAAGATATATCTTGTAAAGGGGAGCTTACTGACATTCACTGTCAGTATTAACTGAATAATCTTCAGCTGCAAAAACCAGCACCAAGAATAGTTACATGTAAAAAAGCAAATTTTTCCTGCGATAAGTTGTGAATATGACCTAAATCTTTCATAATTTGAAAACAGGGCTGTCTTACATTAAATAAACAACCATAGCAGTGCAGTTTGTAATCTGGACAAAATGAAGGACATCAATAACACTCTTGCACTCCTGCTGTTTTTGTTTTCAACTAATTAGAAAGAAATAGCAGATAATAGTAACAGTTAAATCAAAAAAACATACTATAATCATCATCTTACATCTCTTTCTTTATGGTAATTTTCTATAAAAGCTTCAAAGAAACTCATTTGAAAGAAGCCAATAGTGACTATTTTCCTTCTGCTACTGCACTTGCTAACAGTATCATCATGCAGAAAGAAGTGTGTGTGTTGCTTGCACACATAGCACCAATGATTGTAACAGCTCAACTGTGAAGGACAGCATTATGTTTTACATCCCATACTGTCATGAGAATTGGGCTCTTGTCCATGAATAGAGATACGGTTGGTGTAGTAGAGTGAGGAGAAAATGAAACTGCTCTAAACAGCCTTTGCGGACTACAGCACATATACATGCTCCAGAGGAAAGGGGACTAATAAAGGACAAAGATCTACAAAGACGGGAAGATTAAAAAACATATTCTCTCTTAGACGTTGTCTGACAGTTTTTTCATCTTCTGCCACAGCTCACATAGTTGTGACGATGATTTTCCATGTAAAACATGAAGTTCTGAGCAGAGATACAGGTTCTTGAGGTGCATGGGAATTTCTCCAAGACCTTCATGGGACTGGAACTGCTTCATAGCAGGAGGAGCCTCTACATGGAGGCCCCTTCACTGTCCTGGATGGAGATGTTGCTGATTATGAGGAAGAGTATTTCAAAGTCAGGATCCAGCAAAACACGTAAAGTCTAAAGGAAGATATTGAGGAGAAAGATAAAAGGTGTCGAAGCAGCATTAAAAGACAAGAGTTAACTTAAATAATGTTTAAGTTAATTAACTTAACAGACTCTTACTTACACTGATGAACTCTACTGTCATAAGACCAGCAGCTTTTCAATTCACTTTATATAGGTTTGACAACAAAACTGACTAATTGACTATTCTTGAATGAAGTAAGGGACATTTTTGGGAGAGAAAATGCTCACGTTTTGACATGCTTTTTCCTTTTTTTCTCTACCGTTCTTTGCAAAAAAACCTCCTCACTCTGACTATATTCTAAGCTCCACATCATCACTTCCCCTCCTCCTCCTCTGTCTCTCTGTCTTCCCCAAGCCTTCCTCTCATTCTCTTTTCTTCTCAGCCTGTAGCACAGCTTGTCTGGATCCATGGCTTTGGATCATGGTCCAAATGTTAGGGTTTGCTGCCCAGAGAAAACACTGTGCAGAGCCAAACAAAAGGAGAAAAAAAAGGGAGAAACTCAAACTGCTGCAGGGAAACAGATTTCTGTGTCCTCTGATAATGTGAGGAGTTAAAGATTTGAAGCACTGCTGTTTGCATTTGATATGGACCCACACTGCTCTGTTTCAAAGCACAGAAAAAAGCCAAGGAGTAATATTTCTCCTAAATGACGTGGAGGGGGTCCAATCCTTTGCAGCAGCATAAAGTACCTCCTCCCTGCTGCAAGTTAAACCTGTCTGTGACAGAAAACAAATGTTGCACCAATAACCCTCATTGATACTGTGTATAAAGGAGCCTATGTTGTTAAACTTTTAGAGATAAGTTTGTGCAAATACTTACAAAGAGTCTCTTAAATCTGAAAGGAAAATACTAGGGCCGGGACTTTAACGCGTTAATTTCGATCAATTAATTATAAAGATTTTAACGCGATAAAGATTTTAA
>JAQMCX010000019.1:4420015-4432438 GCA_029814765.1 Acanthurus leucopareius | reverse complement strand
TTCTTTCTTTCTTTCTTTCTTTCTTTCTTTCTTTCTTTCTTTCTTTCTTTCTTTCTTTCTTTCTTTCTTTCTTTCATATGATGTGGTTCTTGCAGGGATGAAGGGAGGGTCAGACCTGCTTCCTGTGCTCTGTGCAGTCTAAATGCCGGCTTGGTGACCACACAGCAGTGCATGAAGGAGGCAGTGAGGGTTCAGCTGCTGCACCTCGGTCACAGGCCATTTTCACCCAACCGTGCTCTCTCATTTTCTCTCAGACAGGAACACTGTTGGATCCCATAAACAAAATGCATGCTGCAAGTAAAGACTGAGCTCACACAGTTGAATTTTAAGAAATAATCTTGCAGTATTTTGCTCAGTCATCATAGTTCAGGTTTCTTTATTGTTAATAATCCACAGCAGATTGTTTATTAATTTAACATCTAACTTTCTGGGGGAAGTTTCAACTGTTTGGATTACCCAAACGGATAATCTTACAACATAACTGTGAGGTCAAAATGCATGTATAAAGTTTGGTGCAGAATCTAACGAGCTAACATGTCTAGAATGTCCAGAAAGACAAAAAGTTTACATTTAAATCTTTATAAGCAGTTCTGGACCCTGTAGAAAATTACAATAACTGTGAACTATGTTTCATCTTTTTTTCTTGTATCTGTACACTATTTGAGTTATATATATTTTTTAATGCCGTTGCAATAAAATGTAGCCTGAAACACACATCTATAAAGTCAAATAGACCTTATCCTTCTTCTGTCTCTTTATTTTCTCCTTGTCTTGAGGTGAAAGTTTGTCAAAAAACTTGTGAATTAAATAAAAAGAAGAGGAATGCAAGTCACAAAATCAGCAGCTTTCTTGATGCCACTTTTATTTCCTTCTAATGCATTTTGGTTTTAATATAGAGGCAGGAGAGAGAGACAGCAAACACAGCAAGAAAGAGGAGGAAGACATGCAACAGAGGTAAAAAGTATACAATGTTTATGTTAACCACTAGACAGTCAGGGTGCCTGTAAGCTTCATGATTGCTGAGGCTCTACAGTGAAACACTCAGTAGTAATCTGCTGTATCTACTCAATATTTTTGTGAATGCACAGGGATTGATTTGGTAATAAAGTATTTTTAATATATAGCTGTGTCCCAGTGCTGGGGCTTTATCCGTGAAGGTAGCTCCATCAGAGGACCTGAAGGCCAGACTAACCTCACTCCTCCTCCGCAGATGAGATGATGTAGCCTCGCACAGATCAAAACACGTATTTAACTCAGGCACTCAACTTTGACTCACTGAGTCAAACAATTTCCAGATTTATCACCAGAAATGTCGTCCTGGAAATAGACAAACAAGCAGACAGTGAAGTTGAGCTTGAACATGTGATAGACGACTTGCAAACAATGTGCTGTCTTGAAAAATAGAAATAACCTACATATGTTTATCTTTTGTCAAATGAATGTTAGTTTTAAGTTTATGTCATGTTAAGTGTATTTTTTCATTTGTTTTGATTAATGGGTATATTAATCAGTGATCAATGTGTTGTTTAAGATAAAAACCTGGCAAATTATACCGTCAAGTGATATTTCTAAAAATGTTAACTTAATAAATCAATAAAAATGCATAGAAATGATAGTTTAATTTTATTTAAAAGTGCCTGGTGGATGATGGGATACTGCGTGCGCTGACTATTCACAATTAACTTTAAGTATCCTTAACAAACAGAGCAGCCACAAGCAGAGAAACCTGCAGAGATGAGAAGCTGCAGCTGTTCTGTCTCTTTCCTGTGTTCTGCCAGGTGGAAACGCACAGGCACTTGGGAGAACAGTCACTGCAGTAAATTCATATGCTTCACACTCACTCTGTTGATCAACCATTACAGTTCATCACGGTCTCCACCGTCTAGACTGCTGTCTCTCACTAAAACAGTGTTTTAAACTGTAGCTCTCTCTACCTACTCATTACTACGTTTAAACATATTTTAGAGAATCACAGTAGCATTTCACCTCAAATGCCTCTGGCAACAATGTAAGAATCGCTAAGTGTCTAAACGCCTCCCACAATCCTTTGTATGGACCGCCCCAACCATCTGTAGACAAAAAAAAAAAGAAAGAAAAAAGAAGAGGAAGAAGAGGAAAACTTAACTGCTTTTCCTAAAAACAATGGCTAGAATGTTGCAAACAGAACAAGAAAGATACAGACAAAAGAAATTCATTTGTATATCCATTTAAGCTTTTTGTGTTCATGTTTGTCAACTAGCTTTTAAAATGCCATTAAATCGAACCATGTTGTATAAAATCACCAGATTTCAAGTCAAATTAGCTGTAAATGTTTTAATTGTGTTTCATGAATCCTTCTTGTTGCTGCTTGTGTCTGTTGATGTCAGAAAAAGCCTCTGACTGCACATGCTGTGCTCTTCTCCTTTGTTAACTGCAGCCCCAGACTTCTGGGATTACTGGTCCGTTTCAAGGTCTTTCATGAGTGAGAGAGCAGCATCCTCTTCTGGTTAAACTGCTCAGTAAACAAGACACTCCCTGTGATGGATTTCTTTTCCCTCTCTGGTGTTTCTACTGATCCCATAGGAAATATCCCATCAGGGGGAAAACTACAGTACTACAAAGTACCATATTTTTCAAAAATTAGTTTTAAATCCATTCATACAAGTTATATAAGTTTTGCATACACATATTTTTTGCAGGATGTATAAGCTCAAACTACTGTATGAGGCATTATTAAAAGTTACCTTCTCACACAAAGTAGAAGTGGGAAGCACTGTCACATTGTCCACTGGAGGGCGCCACTGCATCACCGACTGTACTATCAGTTTATGTGTTTTCCTTAAAATGCAAAAGGCATCAGTGAGTGCTTGTTGATTTGTGAAGCATTCTGTAAAAACAGGGTTTCTAAAACGCTGCCCGACTGGTCATTTGCATTGGCTTTTGCTGACAAGCTGTGACTCTCTTGTAATCGGGCCGTGCAAATGTACGTTGTGCTGTGCCCACACACACTTCTGTTGAAAGCATTCACACATAGAGGCTGCCCAGTACTGCTACAGTCTGATCTGTTGGTCCATGCATCTCTACTGTAAAAGCCAGAGATTAAGTGCCCTGCTCAAGAGCACCTCAACACCCAGATTTATTCTGCAGATTCAGGGATGGGACATTATTTCTTTAACAACAACTCACATTATAACGTGCATTTTCTTGTATGATTTCCAAGATTCTGTCATATGTCATCTCTCCTGGGCAGTGGAGTGCAGTTATTTTGCTCAAAGAAAAACACAAACAAGAAATCACTGCCAAGAGTTGTTGATTCATTTTGCTTCTCCGCTTTCAACTCGAGCAACCCCGAAACGTTCAAATCCTTTAAAGCTTTATGCATATTAAAATCATTTTCCAAGAGAATGCAATTACTGTTGTGTTTACACTCATCTGTGCAAACTCTGCCATATTTCCCTTTTTATTCTGATACATTCAGGCTGTGCACAACATTGCTTTTTGAACCATGAGGTGGACCAACATGCACATCAATACTGCCTGAAGCAAACCCAGCTTGTCTGCTGATCACTGCACTCAGTTCTCCATCACTGGTTTCATGCTTTGGTGAAAAATGCATCATTTCCTTTCTGTTTCTATCTGCTTTTAGAGGATGGAGACCATTTGCAGTCTCAACTAAAAGTCAAAGTTATGTTCAAATATTTCCTTGTGAACCCTTCGTGACCACCAGAAGGAACATAAATAGTGCAGCGTGACCTGGCTGTCAGTCAGCAGAATAAATTTTGTTTTGATTTCCTCCTGCGGCTGTGTTCAGCTCTGATGATGCACAATGACAGACGGGTCACCAAGACAGCCCAGTGAATGAGTGATCTGCCAGTCCACATTTATGAGTCATATATGGCAACAATAAATCAATTTTTATTATCTGGCCGGACGAAAATAGAAGCAAGTATGAAGCATTTTGAGATGAATCACTTGAGCAGACTGTGATTTACATGCTCAGCGAAACATAGCAGGTTGATTCATGATGATAAAAAAATCGACTGATTTAAGCTATCCGTTAGCACCAGTGGGGAGGAGATGAGACAAAACTGTCACAGATTCAAACACACTGGAAAGTTTTCAGGGGAAACACCTGCTGATCAACTGATGATCAAAATGTTAGGAGGAAAGCAAATGTACTAGCTAGCTGGCCAATCTAGTCTGTAGCTCTGCTTGGCTTTACAAAACTTTGTAGAGAGTTTAGACTTTTGCAGTTTTATAAAATACAAATACTAAAACAAAGCACAAATATGTCAAAATTGGACTTGTGTAAAGTAAATAAGTAAGTAAGAGGAAATGAACATTTGAGACACATGCACATATTATAGACATTATTATAAAGAGTCTTTTGTAAAAATAAATGTGACTGTCAGGCTTAGAGAGGAGGGCTCTTCTGACATTACACAAGGAGGCGCTGTGTTGTTGTGGCTTTTACTCAATCAAGACGTCAGCTATCCATTAGAGAGAGAAGCAGAAGAAGAAAAAAGGACTTTAGAACAAGAATGCCCAGCTGCAGCCTTGCAGACAGTGCAAGCTACGCCCCATCCAAACCACGCCCACTCTGATTAAGGTTAGGGCAAAGAGATTGGTTGGGGGTTAGGGTCAGGGCGCAGTCTGTAGTAGGAGTTGTTTGTAGTGGCCGTGGTTTGCACTGTTTGCGAGTCCACAGCTGGACCTTTTTCCAATTAAAACAGACTTTTAAGATGGGGAGAAAAATCACAGCGTGCCTGCCACACCGGGAGAAACCAATGAAGACAAGAAAAGATCTTGTCTAACGTTCTTTTGTTTTACTCACAAACATAAACTTTGGACAGACCCATGTGGCCCTTGAAGGAAGCTGACAGAGGTCACCTGTAGAAACATCTGCCCATGAAGAGAAAACAGTTTCCCCCACATGCACCACATCCAGAGAGGGAATATTTCACACATCTGGAGAAGATCAGGACAAACTTTCATGTTTAATGCAACACAGATAAGGAGAGGCGCTATGTTGTGAGCTTGCTAGCTTTAGATTTAGGATAGATCATGAGCCCAGGTTAGCAGATCAAAGTAACGCACAACCTTGTGCTCAGCTTTTGAATGTTTTTTTTATTTTTTACTGATGGAGTACATTGGATGTTCTAAGCACAACAAATAGCACTGGTCAGGCAAACGTTCCTGTCACATGAAGATTTGAACCATGGCGTTGTTGCTCTCCTTTCATTATACAGTCATGTTATTCTGTGCATCCTACCTTTCTCCTCCTCTGTCGTTCATGGTTTCCATTATGCAGCATGACATTGATTGACACCGGTTTAATAACATCTTTACCGAAGCCATGCCTCGGCGGATTCTTCTGATTTTCAATAAGCTTTTTTTATTGGTTGCAACATTCTCACCCTAACATCATCCCACAAACTCCTGGAAATATTTCTGATGTGCTGCTTTTCATTTGAGCCAAATAACACTACCAATATGGGAATAGTGACATGTGAATTTATTGGTACTGATACACTACACGAAGCCATGTTTGGTCTGTGATGTCTTTCGAAAACAGAATGAACCATGTCCGATCTAATCTCATTTTGATTCAATTCTCCTGGAGAACTTCTCTCTGGATGTAGCCTGACATATGATTCGATGAGAAAGGCCGTGCCATGTTTGCTTCTCCTCTCCCTGCTTAGCTGTATTTACCAAAGGTCCCGTTCAGTCATTCAAGAGTCACCGGGAGACTCAATGGGAATTGAAGGCTCCATCTGCATACATTAGAATTGTAAATGCATTCAGATGCTCACAGCAGCAGCCATACATAAAGATTAGTTTTAAAAAGTGTCAGTACTTCATAGACATGCTTAAGGCAGGGAAAGAGGCGCAGATCAGCGGACCGGAGACAGATGGGCCACCAGGACCCAAAGATTATTGTGCATGTGATAATTGGCTTTGTCAACTGAAATGTGCCTTTGAGCAGAAATGAATTATTTTGGGGTTTCTAAAGATTTAATTTCAGTTGCTGGCTGATGAGCAGCACACTAGATATTTGGTCAAATTAACAAGCAGAGAAACAGCAGTGCGCTGTGATTTAAAATCATTAGGAATTACATTTTTTTGATGTTTTTTTTTATGTCTGACAGCTAAACTTTCTGTAATCTGTCATTTAATATCACAGTTTTATGCCTATTTTGATCCATTATGCCTCTAACGGGGATTTGTGGCCCTGAAATTTGCTTTAAAAATACATAGATATTCAAGGAATGTGAATACAGTTTCCTTTGCAAGTAACCCCCCCCCCCCCCAAAAAAAACTATTACAGAGTAAACACATTCTCTATTAGTCTGTTTGATTGAAGTAAGCTGGCCCTTAAAAATTCTGTGCCACTGTCCAAATCTGGCTTTCTGTAAATCTTTCAGAGGCTGTCAGTCTTCCTTCCTTCTCATCTTTTGTTTTCCTTCCAGCCACCAGGTGTCCCCAGACTCTGCCTTCCCTCCTGTCACCTGACTCTCCACACTCACCTGCCAATTAATAAACTGCCTGTTCTCCCCACACACCTGCTCCTGCTTTTTCATCATCAGCTCACCTGCCCTCACATCAATGCTTTTGTTTCAAGTCGTAGCCGGTTTGTCTTTTTGCCTCCCTGTTTTTCGAGTGTCTGACTGTGGTTTCCTGCTCGCTTGTCTACTTGACGCTCATCCACCCATCAGCTGGTAAGCCAATTCTTTGTTTTATTAAAGCATCTTCTTTGCATTATCCTGCTCTTAATGCATCTGTGTTTGGGTCCAGCCTGCTTTTTCCTGCCCCTGCTGTGTCAGAAACGTTATTCTGTTCTTTTTCTTGCCGGCGACTTTTATTTGCAACCAAAGAATTTATTTAAAAAAAAGAAGCATGGTCTGAAAAAGCTTGCTGACGGTATCAATGAGTCAGAACCGGTGACTGACAATGTTATAAATACCAAGAGAATTATGTCTGCTTTTACTTAATGCCTGCTATTTGAAGTTTGAAGGGAAATTTCACTGCCAGCAGTCTAAAAAAAAACTGTCTTGAATCTGAGTTGCACAAGCTCCCCAAAAGTTCAGTCTTGCACTTGTTGTAAAGTATTTACCAAGTAGAAACACAATGCAACTATAGCTGCCTGGTAGATGGAACCTAAAAAAAAAAAAAAAAAAGGGCAGAGAGGGAAATGAAAAAGAAATGAGATGATCATCTCTCTTCAATAGCACCTCCTCACTTAAAAAGAGAGGTTGAGAGAGTGTCTGTTGATGAATGGAAAGAGTCCAGGGCTTGGAGAGGCAGAGAGAGGTCAGCCAGCTTGAAGAGCTCCTCACTGAAAGAGACCTAGAGATCAGCAGGGCCAGTAAATGGAGATGAGCTTGTATTGATGCTCAGGGGGACACCTTGGCCCGTCTGAGTTACAAAGTCAACAGAGCAAAGAGACATGTGACACTCTTGAGGAAGCCCTCCAAAAGCAGCTGGCAGAGACACAAGAGGCACCAGATAGAGCTCTCTGAGCGAGAGAGGAGAGCTCCAGGAAAGAGCTCTTGGAAAAAGAGAGCTGCAGCAAAGAGCTCTCTGACAGGGTGATGATAACATCCTGAAGGCAGCTGTTTAAAATCTGTGAGTTGAGGAAGAAGAGGAGCACAGCAGCGGGATAAAGAACACAGAGAGAGCTGGTGCTCAAAGAAGATCTGGAATCAGGAGGAGATCCAACGTCTCAAAGCGAAAACACAGCCAGCTTCAAGTACGCTGCCTCAGCTCCTCCTTTTGACTCCAACAGCTTTTATTTGAGGACTTAAGACCTTTTTGAACTTGAAATATAGACCTTTTATCTTCTCTCTCATCAGGAGTTCACAGTAGAAGAAGCAGAAGAGGAGCTTCTGGAGTCTTCATGCATAAATTCAAACCTTTCATCCTTCCCGCACACCCCTCACCTCCTACTCTTACCATTACCCATCCTCCCCTTCCTGCACCCACCCTTAAACCAAACTCCCTCATCCCCTTCTCCTCTTTGCACCCCCTGCACCCATCCCCACATTCCCATTTCTCTTAGATAAGATCAGATAAACTTCATTGATTACTCATTCATTGATAATTGCAGAGAACGTGTCACAGCAGCGAAAGCAGAAGATCAGATGCATAGATTAACTGATTTTAAAGATCTTTTTAAAAAACTAGGTTACTGTATACATTAAAATAATCTTACCAGTGAACCATAATAAAAAAACAGTCCCATCGGTTGTTTTAGGAGCAGAAGTTTTTGTAAGATGGTGGAGCAGAACCAACCATTTTCAGTTCACCTTTAGCAAATTGATGGTTGCAAAAATATTTCTCAACTGCGGTTACATAAAAGAATCAAAGGGTGTCAGAATGCCAGCAGTGAAGATCAGCCACTGCTGTCAGGAAGTGGTGTACCGGCCATCTGGCACACCGGGAAAAATCCTGGTGGGCTGACGCATCAGCGGGCTGGTGGACTGTCAAACAATCCATAAAGTTTACCCACCGTCTGGTCCTTTTTGGGATAAATCCATAAAAAATCCAGGACTGAATTTCTTTCCCAGCAGACCCCGGACATTCACATGACTGGTCTACCGATCTGTTCAAGTGTTTCATGTAAATACATAATCTGGAGAAAGACAGAAATAGCTGCGTCTCCTATGGCGCCTCGCTGAGCCCATCATGTGCACACGGTGCACTTAATCATGAGTCATGACTCCTTTATATCAGGAGGTTGTTCGTTTCCTCATCCCCTCTCGCCACCCCTGGTGGAAGTGTGCAAACACTTGATTAGCTAACTGTGAGTCCATGGCACATCCAGGACCCAGGTGATTAGAGTTAATTTGTCACGAAGACTCCATGTTCTCAACACAGTATGGGGTTTGAAAACAAGGACGCAAGTGTGACAGACATATTCACGTGTGAAATCAAGTGTTTCTAGCAATTACGTTTTATAGGAAAAGGTAAGAAGACAGATTGGCCCCATCCGGAACACCAACCACATTACATGAGTAAGTAAACTGACAAATCTCACTAAATTTTCATGAAAATCAAGTCAGCTTATCAGTTGTTCAAGTATCTGACATAGAAACGCTAACACTGATAAAAATACATGTTTTTTAAATAATCTTGTTTATCAGTTTATCACTAAAATATACAAACCTATAAGTTCTCAGAAAAATGTCCAAGTAAAATCTTTGTATCCACACACTAACATAAGACACCAGACTGTGGTTTGTGACACTGAAAATGAATTTCTGTCAATAAATAGACCCACTTCATAAATTATTTTATAATTATATAGTTACAGTTTTAAGTTTAATAATCATGATTTACATTTTGGACATGTTTGTGTTAGTTTTTGCTACATGATTTCTTTTTTTCATTAATTTATCATTTGAATTGTAATTTTCTTGGGTTTTCTAACATTGAAAACCAGACAAACTTGAAGTGGTAAAAATAAAATTAATAATGATAAAAAATAAATCAACTAAATACAAGAACAAAATCTCGGCTTATTCTTTTTTTTCGCTCCCTGAAATGTTAGCACCTGTTGCTCCTGATGCTTATTTCCATCACATTTCCTTTACATGAACAGCTGACAGAACCTGAATCAAACATGGGGTTTTAAAACATGTTCACACCACAAAGACTCCTCATACATATAAATTACATTTTTTTTTTCATAAATTTGCTTTTACAGTAGTCCGCTTGGCAACAAGCAGTGAACAATCTCAGCCATGTTCAGTCTGCAGCACTCACCTAAATACAACCTGGGAAGTGGAGATAAGCAGCCGGTGCGTTTCCTTCCAGGTACAGAACAGGACAGAAGGCTTCATGAGGACTCGTGAGGACTCAGACCTCAATACACGAGGCAATCACAGAAGGAAGAAAAGCAGCTGTATTTCATTAAAAACACCTCAAAACTTAGATATATTTTCCAAACAATTACTATAATGCTTCAGATTATCACTAGATTTAGACTATAAATCCTGTTAATGTCAGTAAACTCTGTTTATTTTTCTTAATTTGGCTGGAAAAGGAAATCTCAGGTCGACAAGAATGCATGACAGATTTGCACCAACCCACAGAAGTCTCACTAATCACTCTAAAATCCTTGTCTCTGCGTTTCAGTGACAGGAGAGGATAATCCTGTCAGTCGCAAAGCAGCCATATTGATCCTTTTCCTCTGCCGCTGATGTCACATTGTGTTGGTATAATGGTTTGTATCTTTCTCATGATTGTTTTGTGTTTTCCCGTTGCTGTGATTCTTCATGTGCATTGTGTTGCTCCGCCGCCTTTTGTCCAAGATTTCACTTCAAAGCAGGGATTTTATGCACATTTGAATGACAATCCAGTTACCGAATCCCGGAGACGAGAGCATAAGATGGGATACAGTGGCTTCGGTGGCAATATATGGAAAAATCCTCGGATTGAACTGTTCAACTTTCTCTCACACGATGGCCTTTGCTGCACCTGCCTGCACCTTGTTTTCTAATGTTACCATCAACCTCACCGTGACTCTGCTGACCAGATCTTCACCTCCTCCTCACCACCAGCTCCTTCTATATTTAAACATTATGCTCCACTTGGCCTGCAGATCTGAAGTTGTCCTGTTTGTATGTATTGTGGCAAGAGAACAACAGGATTTCATTAATGTTGAGGCACATCTCCACCGCTGTGCAGGACAAGTGTTGCCAAAATACAGGGTACAATGCCAAAACATTGGAAGGTATGAGCACTGAGGACACAGTACAAGCTTTAACATGAGGAACAATTTCGTATCTCGTATTTTCTCATCACAGTCCAAAAAAGGCTGCTGCTCACTGATGGATATATTCCCCCGTTAGCGGCTTTGCACATCAGCACCAAAAATATCTTTTTCCAGCCTTTTAAGTCGGAGCTCCTGGCATACTACATGATAACCTCTGCTCAAATCACCGCTGTGAATCTAGTCAGCACAGGTCAGCTCAGTGAAGGAAGTCTTACTGACGGCTTCTCCTAACCGCTTGCGTTGAGCGAGCGAGTCATCAGAGACCCAACTCAATAATCTGTTAATCAACCAAAGGCTATCTTCTCATAAGCAACAGGGAATTTGAACCGCTCTCACGTATGCGTAAGCAGATTAACGTGGATTCGTTTGGTGGTCTTCAGGATTCACATTAAGCTTGTTTAGTTTGCCAGAGAGTCTGTAAATGGACCGCAACTCAGGAGGTCGGAACTTTCTGCAGGCTGAGAGCTGAATTAGACTATTTGTACTGTTTCTTTTCAGCAGTGCTGATTGGTCAGTTCATGACACTCTGGAGGCGTTTATGTCCATCATGGAGTTACCTGATAAATGGCACGTTGTATCTTTGTGGTGATGAAAGCCGATAATAATCCTGCAGTGCTTGTTAAACTGGTAGAGTCTGATATTTAGTAGCTTGTCCATTTTTGCACATGTGAGCATTTATGAGTTGAAACAAAGTGGTTCAAATGAGTTAAGTGTTTCCCTCTGCTGAGTTCTCCTCATGAAGCAACTGGAAAAAAAAGTGGCTCGAGTTGAAACACAGATTCCTTTGAGTGCTTTCAAATCTGCATAAATGTTGCATTTTCACTGCAGGCAGAAAGAAGCTCTCAAGGAGAAAGTGAAGAGCAAAATATCCTCTAAAGTATGATGATTGTCAAAGATGATGATACTTGGCTGAAATAACACCCAGTTTGAAAAATATATTTTATTTGAAAATATTTCTCATTTTGCAGGACTGTAAAAAAGCCCTCAAACAAACTGAATGGGTGATATCTGTGTGGGCTCAACATCCTCTTATCTTTTATGTGTTTTTTTTTTTTTTTTACTGCCTGAGCCGTACTTGAGGAAAATATGGCTCAGGCAGCAAAACTTAAGGACAAAAATTCAATTTCTGGGAAATCCTTTGCTGGTCAAAAGACACAAGCTTGACACTTCACAGACATTTACTTGGGACTGGACTCGGACTTGTTGGTCTCGACCTTTGGCTCGAAGCTTTTGATCCTACGACTGGACTTGACTGAAGACCAGACTTTTCCCCTTCTTTATCTTAACTTGTAGCTGAATGCAGAACATTGACTCTGACACTGAGACTCCTGCAGAGTGCAGTATCAGCATTTCCAAGTCCAGACCATGAAAGTCTCTGCTGTCTTCACAGGAGAAAACACCTGAATGCACCTGAAACATTTAACTCTGTCCATCAGTATGATTTTTTTTTTAAAAATTCCGTTTTAAAGTTTCAGACTTTAGCTGAGCATCTACTTAATTGGCCTTAAGACTCTTTTAACCAAAGCAGGAGAAAAAATCCATCCATTTAAAATTGTGCCACTTGATGCTGAAAAAAAAAACCTTAAAAAAATTTCATTCAACCACACTGACTTACAATGAAAAACACAAACTCTGAGATTTAGGATCAGATTTATTTATTTCCTCCA